>WBMY01005039.1:269752-314611 GCA_013397315.1 Donacobius atricapilla
TTTTTTTGTGCAAAACCAAACCTTCTGTTTCTGGTCGTAATTCTTTCTTGAATTTCTGGCACATCATTCTCCTGTCACTTCTGCCTTTGAGTTATGGTTATCAGTTTGTTACCAATACATGTAAGGGTAAATTTCTTCCAAAAATCCTCCAATTTTTTTCCAAATTTGGTACACAACTTTCAGAATTCCAGAGGATTCTTATGCAGCTTTCTCAATGAAATTTTTTTTTTCAATTTAGATTCATCCTTGTCTTAGGGGATGCTTTGTTCAAACTAATAACAAAGGGATTGGGATACATTTTTGATATTATTAATTAGATAATTCACAATGCATTTTCATACATTAGAATTCAGCTTTGGGTAGCAGAAAAAAGAAATCACTGACTTGTGATGTAATAAAAGTGTGTGTGATTGTAATTTAGAGATTGTTTAAACCAAAAGAATAACAATTTTGGCAAGGCTTCATTCTAAGACAGGGTTTTGAGGGGATTTTGAAGAAAAACCAGAAAAAAAGAAAATTGTAGGGATTGAATACAAGTATTTTCTGCCTAGTGTGTGAGACAAATAATCATCTCATGGATGCCATTGACATGTTTATAATTAATATTCAAGTACAGCAATTGTAATTTAATTGGTGAATAATAATTGCAAGCTTCAAGGTGAACTCGCAATCTACAGCCTTCTGACTGATCCAGAGACTACAATCAGCTCTGCCCAGGTTTGGTGCTTTGCTCTTATTGCTGGGAATATATGATCATAAGACAATACACTTTAAAGCATTTAAAAAGAGATATTTTAATCATTTAGCATTTCCATGTCCGCACACTTAGTGGCAATGTTTGAAGGCAATGTTTGTGCTTGATTTTCCACTGTGCCAGACTCTTAGGAAACATCTGCAAGCTCGAAATCTATTGTGTACAGTAGATAATTCCTAAATCAGAGGGCAGCGGGGACATTACCCATGGAACCTAAATAGAGGTGGCCCCCACTGTACTCAGTGAAAGGATAATGCTGAGATTTAAATCAATTTGTGAAATTGTTTTAATAGATAGATATAAGTAGAATTCATGGGCAAACAGGAACTTAGGGCTTGAAAAATTAGTTGGAGATTAGTTTCCTTCCCTATTTCATTCCCAGCTTTAGAAGAACTTTTTTTTTTTTCCTGGTATGCTAAAAAGATTTAAAACAATGTTAAAAGTTTCACTCCTTTCTTTCACTGATCAAGTCAGGTAAAGAAAATGCAGATGACTACACTCAACCTGTGGAATTATGATGTTACTGTGTCCTACACACAAATATAGGAAGAACAGACCTTTTACCCCAACTAGATTTTAATTCAGATTTTAAACAGTCAAAGAATAACATGGAAAACCAAAGGTTGAGCCTTTCCAGGAGAAATCCATTTGCTTCCCCTCTGCTGTGGTCTAAGCAAAATAGCTGCTGGCCCCCTGTTCATAGGGAAATTATTGGACACATAACTTTGCCCAATATAGAGAAACCAACAATATTACAGGATGGTTTTAACTTCATAATGAATGATGACTTGGATTTATTGAAAAGAAATCCTTGAAATAATAAGGATTAATATAACAGCAAAATAATTAACAAATTTCTTATGTAATCTGAAATATAACTAAAGCTTCTTAAATATATGGACAGGTTTCTGTGATGTGTTATCAGCTGTGGGTAGGGGTTTAGGTAAGTTGCACCAAATTTTCACTCTGACACTCTTGCCTTTATGGTATATTTTAATTAGATTGAGGTGCCAAGTAATTAAATGAGCCTCCATAGCCTTTGGGTTGCCTGCTGCCTTCAGTACAAAAATGGCATCAACTGCAGCACCTGCTCTGGTTTGAAAGTTAGAGAAAACACTGTCTTTTGAAAGAATTTGTTAACTGAGCAGACCACAAGTGACTTGTAGAAGATAAAAGGTCAGTTTTAAAATGAGCTGCTTTCCTTCTCATATTTTACCCTGTTGAATCCTAAGTACTGCTAGGGTAAAATTTTGAAAATAATTTGGGATTAACTGGAATTAACTAATGCTCCTAGTCTAATGTAGGATGGCTTTGAAACAAATTTTACCCACATGTGAAACCAGTTTTCCTGAATTATCTAGTTCCTATTCAATAAGCTGGAAGTCTTGTTTAGTGCTGAACTGTAAACGCCTGACATTCAGGGGCAGACACTGCCTATCTTCTTACTCTGACTTTTGATGAAAATGTCAGACAATGCTTTTAAGGCTGAGTTTAGGATCCAAATCTCATAAATGGGTGTCTTTAGTGATTCAGAGTTGTCCTTTGTTTTATATAGCAATTTCATCTAACATTTACCCACCTGATAAGCAGCTTCTCCTCCTCAGTGTTTACTTTGCTGGCCAAAATAAACAAAGCCCTCCAGTTCTTCTTATGAGATATCTATTTCTCTGACCTGGTGCAGGGTCCAGTCTGAATTCATAGTCTTTGTGACGTGTGACAGCTCAGATGAGGTTTCACCTGTGTTTTGAACAAAAGTATTTTTATTTTTTCGTCTCTGTGTTGTTTGCTGGAAAGGCTGAAAAATGGGTAACGATTACAATTATTTTTTCTATGCTCCATTATTTTGGAACTCTTTTATGTATTGTGGCTAGCAGGTTTTTGTCTTACTCTTCCTCAGCAATTCCTCTCAGATTGCTCACTGCAAACATTCTGGTTATTGGTCCTCAAGGGTATGACCCTGCACTTTAATTTAGTTCCATTTCTAATGCTGCTTTCCTTGAAATCATCTGGATTGTCTGCCATCATCTTGTGATCCTTCTCTTCATCAATCCCTCCCAAATCTGAGTCATCAAGAAATCTTCCACATATTTTTTTGTTATTTTAATGACTGAATAGAGATTTAAGAAATTGAGTTAAACTAGGAAAGTCCCTCTAGTTAATCACATTGGCATGCCCCTCCAGACAATTCCTTATTGAGGTCTTCTCCAGTATGTTATTGCTGCTGGTTTATAAAGCCAAAATAGACTGGGTTGCATTTGTCTTTACACCTGGGCAGGGCACAAGTCTGCCCTGCCAAACTAATTTACTGTCATTGGTAAATGATTTCCCATTGATTTAATTATTCATTCAGCTCTATGACTAATTACCCTTCAAACATTTTATTTTCACTTGTTATTGAGAGTCTATTGGACGTAAAGATCGCATTCTCAGTGTTGTGGTTGTTTTTCACCAACATGGCATTGGTATTGACTACAAATTGGATAAAGCCTGAGACCATTGTCACTCAGTGTGTGACTACGTACACAACACTGGTTTACTGTAGTTTCCACATTATTTTGTCAGCCTTGGCTGCTGTTTTATTTTGTTTTGTTTCATTTTTTTTTTCTGTCATACATTTAACCAATTTCTTCTGCTGAAAACAGAGACCCATATGATTTGCTTCCAGATCAAACCTAGATTATCTTTCATCCCCAGTACCCTCTTTTCTTAGCAGCAAGATGCAGCTTTCCCAGTTTTCAATTACTTTCTTTCTTTCTTTATTTTTTTTTACAGGATCTGACTCATCTAGATTTTTGCAGCTTTCAAGTTATCCCTGTTTCTGGACTTAAGACAGAGTTTTTTTCTTGTTGTTGGTAAATATTCTGCTGAAGCTTTTATTATTTTTATTTATACTGTTCATTCACTAAGGTTTCACTTTCCTATTTGCTTAGTGTTTCCAGGCCTTAATGTATCCATTGCTAGATCTCATGGTTGAAAGAATACTTTGCTATATTTTTCTATAACACTAGAAGGAAAAAAACAATGATTTTTTGCTTAGTATTTGTAGTGTTTTTCCATAGGGAACATCTTCTATCTTGTCATAAAACTGACACTAAATCTTCTCTAAACCATTGATGAGGTTTCTTCCTGTGCTTTAGTCTATTATACAATGCCAAAGGTAAAATTTCTCATTTAATCTTATTACTGGTGCCAGGGGATTAATGTCAGGTGGCACTTGTGGTGACAGTGAAAAGATTAAAAAATAATTCCATTAAACTTGTCTGCTGCATTTGATATTTGAACTGTTAATAAGAGGGATTACCTTCTTTATAGCCCAGGGAAAAATAAGCTCAGCATAATTGTCTTCCTAACCAAAGGCCTCCTTACTTCTAATACAGGAATGATTATATTTCATAAAGATCTCTGATCAAGACATTCACTGTGAGTTTAGTCATATTAGGCTAATGGGAAAGATCATAATAATAGCTCCCTCATTTTCTGATGGTGAACATTATAGGTTTTCTGGAAGTGCGCAAACATACTTAGAACATACTCTCTTTTCAAATTTCCACACTTCATTATAGTTTGAATTATTTCTTCAGCCCAATTTATCAGAAGGGAGAAGTTAAAAATATAGATGGATACAATAAGAGACTAAATTATTTACAAAAAGGTTCCTACTGAATTTTTTTTCTTTAGTAATTTACCTACATTGTCATTTTTCCACTTCAAGGAAAAGTAGAGTTTTAAAGATCCTCCAAAAGCTCTCAGACATTACATGCAGGTTGACAGGGAGTAATTTATTATCATTTTTGTATCTTGAAAATAAGGAGAGATGTATTGTTTGTGCAATGAGGGAGGCCCTAGTTTCAATGTTTTTCTCACATCCATGCCTCTAAAAGAGGAGTAGAAAGTTTCTCTTTTTTTTAAAGGTATGACCAGCACAGTACAATTCTATATGCACCCAGTTTTCAAATACTTTGGCCCCGATTTTGCTGCATACCTCCATCAGACTAGTTTTGCTGGGTTTCCTTCAGTTGACTCCAGACCCTAATTCATTGAGTCCTAAAGCAGAAGCCCAAGTGACTAAAGGAGTTCTCACATTTTTATGTCCTCATAATTAATCATTATTTATTTAAAAATAAATATTGTGTTTTTAAAAATAGATACTTTGTGCTACTATAGTAATGACTAACGATAGTAAATACTGTTTTTGAAGGTGTCTACATTTGTAAAAATCTCTTCTGTGACAGAATTTTTGAAATTATTAACAAATGCTGAACTGCAATTCTAAATATTTAGCAGTGCATTACATTTTTTCTTGAATAAAATTCAAGCCATAAAAGGTTTTCAATTAATCATCAGAATTTTGTTGGGAACCCTCATTGCCTGAGGAAGACTTAAATTCATAACAGAGTCAGCACAAGGTTAGCTGCCAGCCTTCTTCCTTTTCTGTTGCAAAGAAAATGTTATTTCATCACTGCTTAGGAGAGACTAATGAACTGGCACAGATATTAATTTTACATCTTTTTTTATACTTCTACTGAAGAATGAGTAAGGAAAAAATCGGGGTTTTTTCATGCAGTATAACACAGGAAAACTTCCAGAAAATAACTTTTGACTATTTCTTTTTTAATCCATCAGATTCTAGGCAGAGTTTCTAGATAAAGATTTCAGTCATGTTTTATCTCTCTTTGACCAGAAGATGTGTTACTCAGTTCTCAGTAGGTGTGTTTACCATGCACTCTGGCCTAGGCAAGAGCCCACTTCCCAAGGATTCCCAGGACTGAAACTTTGACTGATGTGATAGTGGGGACAAATATCACAAACCTTTTATTGTTGGAGACTATTTGTTCCTGTTTAATTCACATTTGTAGCTACTTATGTAACTGTCTTCCTGAAATATGCACTATGTGAGGTTGTTGAAAGGAATGTTTGGGGAAATGTCAGAGGAGGGGGTAGAAACCCCCACCAGAAATTCAAACGATGAAAGGTGGGGGGAGATGTAAAGGAAGGCAATGGGAGCCATCCCTGTCTAGATAAAGGCAATGGATCCATGAGAGGGGCTGAAAAAACTCTCTAGAGCAGCCAAGTCTCTGGAATACAGGATAAGACGGATCAAAATGATTTGCTATGACTGTGTTGGAAAATAGTTTACAGTAGTAGATACAACTGGAAATACAGTTCTAAAGTGTTTGCCTCTGTGAGTGGAAATATGTAGCTCTTATGTTCTAACCAGCTCTGTAATTTGAGATTTCATGGGCTTTCTAAAACTAACAGCTTGTGCCTTTAGAAATTCAATAAGAGGGAATGCATAATGGATAAATTACTGGCTAATTCTGGCTAGAGGAAATGTGAGGGAAATCTCTTGTGCTGTTCCTTACTTCATGACATGAAAGCAAGTGCAAACACATATTGTATGGGCTTGGTTGGAAACAACTCATGTAGAAAGAAAATAAAGTTAAAAAAATGGTCATTCTCAGTTTTCCTAATAAGTTGAAAAGCTTGTGTTTGAGGAAGGAAACTGATAGTGTTTCTTGTAATTCTTCATTTAAACCTTTTCAGAAATTTAAATTGCTCTTACTAAAACTACTATTAATTTCCTAATGTTAGGAAAGAGTTCCAAAATTTTATATCTTCTTTAATTTTCAGCGTCAGTGTTTCAGTGGCTGGTTTCTTATCCTTTGGTGGTGATGTGGACACTGGCATTTACTTGTTCTAGCTTTTATTCCCTCCTTATGTTTACCCTTCTTGCTCTCTTATTTTTACAGAAAATTTTATATTGTCACAACATCAGTCTTGGTTTTGTCAGATTCTGTGAACCACACTACTTTGATATTGTTTGTGAAGTAGGTAATGCACTCCTATGCTCATAGCAATTGCTTTTCTCAGTATGTATTCCAACTTGAAGCCATATTTTTGAGCACAGGAGACTCAAGCAATATTTCTGACGTCCAGATGTGCAGTTTGAATGATATCTCACCTCTGACTTATACAAGAGTATTGATCTTCCTTACCTCTTCTAGAAATGTTTTGTCTGATAAACTCAATATCCTTTTCTAAAGCAGACTTAGACTGATGATTCATAGTCACATTGACAAAGAAATATCAGTGATTTGCTGCAGATGAGAACTGGCTTTTTTTAATAGGAATTTTCTCAGTCCTGAAATGCATGATAGTGTACTCTACATTAATGCTATCCTAGTCCATTTTCTATATACTAAATCAAGTTTTTCAATTTCTCTTGATTTTTGGATCTTCTGTATTGATAACACATTATCAAAGCCATTTTATTAGCACCCTTTTCTTTGGGGCATCATTAGTGTCCATATTTAACAAAATTATGTTCACAATGACCCCTGCATAACCTGTTCAACAATAGTTCTTCAGGCTGAGCAGTCGACCTTTCAGCGCAATCTCTTTTCCCTTGTCCCTTTAACCAGAAATCTCAGTTTTGTCAGGCAGTGTATATGCTTAGCTTCATGCATCGGGCTATGTGACTGATGGCAAATTAAACCTAAGCCTGAAACTTCTGAATTTTACTAGAACGTAATGTCTACTTTAAGTCTGTGTTTCCAGCGTAAAACTGTAGCATCAATGAAAGAGAATTGGCTTCAAAAATTTGGTATTAATATTTGGTGGGATAAGAAGAGAAGCTAAGGTGAATTGCAACAAAAGTGTGGAACTACCAGTGGCAGGAATCATGAGTCTGAGTTTTGTCATCAAACAGCCGAAACTGAGTGATCTGGTGCTCCTCCAGAGCTGAGAAACCTGCCCCACCTGCACACCAAGGCAAGGTGGCCCGCTGAGTGGATAAGGAAAAGGCTGCGGATGTGCTCCGTCTGGACTTTAGGAGAACCTGACACGGTGTCTCACAGCATCCCCCTGGAGAAGCTGGGGGCCTGTGGCTTGGACAGGTGCGCTGTTTGCGGGCTGTAAAGCTGGCCAGGCCCAGAGAGGGGGGCTGAAGGGAGTTAAATCCAGCTGGTGGCCAGTGACAAGCGGGGCTCCCCAGGGCTCGGTACCAGCCCTGTTTAGGATCTTGACTGATGATCTGTCTTCATGTGGGTCTGGAGTGCACGCTCAGAAAGTTTGCATGTGGGAATGTTAGTCTGCTGGGGGGCAGGAAGGCTCTGCAGAGGGATCTGGGCAGGCCGGATCGATGAACCAAGGCCAATTTTGAGTTTCAACAAGGCCAAGTCCTGGGTCCTGCACCTGAGTCACAGCAATCCCATGTAATGCCACATGCTGGGGCAAGAGCGTGTCCAGGTGGCCAAGGGGGCCAAGGGCATCCTGGCCTGGGTCAGCAATAGAGGGGCAGCAGGAGCAGGGAAGGGATCATCACTCTGTATTTGACACTGCTGAGCCCACATCTCAGATGCTGTGTTCTGTCGGGGCTCCTCACCACAAGAATGGTTTTAAGGCATTAGAACATGTCCAGAGAAGGGCAGCATAGCTGGGGAAGGGCCTGGAGCACAAATCTGATGAGGAACAGATGGGGGAGCTGGGGGTGTTTAGCCTGGAGAACAGGAGGTTGTAGACAGGGGAGGTCAGCCTCTTCTCCCAGGTAACAAATTATAGAATAGGAAAAAAATGGCCTAATGTTTGCTTTGGGGGAGATTTGTATTGTATGTTAGGAAAAATGTCTTCACCTAAAAGGTTGTCAGGCACTGGAACAGGTGTCCAGGGAAGTGGTGGAGTCAGCATCCTTGGAGGTGTTGAGGGATGTATAGCTGTGGCACCTGGGGACATGGTTTTTAAATAGTGGACCTGACAGTGTCAGGTAAACAACTGGACTCAATGATCTTAGAGGTTTCTTCCAACCTAAATGATTCTATTATACTCTCTGTCGTCATATTTACAGAAAGTATATTTCTGAATTTTCAGCCAGTTTATTAAAAGTTCTTATTTCTCCAACACTAATAGACGTTTATTTTCTAGATGTTGTGCAGGGTATTGATTAGTCTGCAGGAGTAGTTATTTCTTTCATTAGCTAGAGCAGAAGGAAGTGATGTATAGAAATATGATTCACTAACACCAGTCTTGTAGGCTCAATATTGTTTTTTTTTTTTACAGCTGATCTTTTATCTTTAAGTCCATTGAGTTTGATAGGTTTCACTTACCCTCTTTGCTAGTATTTGACTGCGTTGTTTTGTTCTATTTCATGTAAATAGAAATAGCTAATACAAGTTATTATAATTACACACTCAGCAAGGTAAGCAGGGAAAAAGAAGCTAGCCAGCAGGTAATGAGCCTTTCGTAAGGTGTGCTTACATGAGGTTGCCTAATTCAGGCCAGAAGTGTGTTTGTGCAGCAGGCAGGCGTGTGTGGAGTCCCACTGCCCCTGGATCTGGGTTGCTTGTGTAAAGTTTAACTGCACTTGTGCTGTGCCATTGCTCGCTGCAGGCTGCCAGGCATTGGGAAATACCGAAAAAAGACAAGCACATTCATTGAAAAAGAGATACGCTTAAGAATGTAAAGATCAAAAGGGCATCCATAGTAAGCCAGCTTCTTCTAGCCAAATATCTCACATCTGGCTGCAGCCAAGAAGCAGCTGTGAAGGGAAAAGTACACAAAGTAAGGAAGCAGCATGATGTTTTGCCCAAGTATTTCATCATCAGACTAATTTTTCCTAATCCAACACCAATCAATTTGTAGCCTTTTGTTTGTTTGCTAAATGGAGGCTGTAGCTTCCCTTGAAACATTCTGGCGGCACGAGTTTCTTACTTTCCTGTGACAACTTCTCTTGCAATTCGGGAATTGATGTTCCTAAACAAGCTCATTTGCAAAGTATGACAAAACTAAAAATAGCTGCGAGAGAAATTCAGCCTTGGCTCTCATAATCCTGTTTGTATGGAGTTTCTTCAAAGTCTGATGTGGATCACCACTGGATGTTTCATTGGGGAAAATCTACAGCGTATAAAAACCAAGCGGAGGCATGATGGAAATCTTATGCCGTACGGGAAAATAGCTTTCCAAACTACTCATAAACTTCAGTAATTTCATGTTGTAAGGTCAAAACTAAGTGAAGATAGGAGCTGAGGTTTTAGAGATACCCTTGATTCAAGCTCTCAGATCTTCAAATTAAGGGACATAACAGCTATTTCTTCCCACTATTCCTGCCAAGATTCTGAAACAGAACTCTTTTAATGTAAATGCTTTTCTACTTAGGAGTAAGGATCTACAAGGCTATGGCTGAAATTCTAAAAAGACAAATAATTTTAACTTAAGGACTTAAATTCCTTGTGAAGCAGATAGGATTTTGACCTTTGAAAGAAAGAGCTGGCTACTTTTTTGAAGGGCCCCAGATCTGATATTATTTCTTCAAGGCCATTTGTATCCATACATTTTACTATTACTAATCATCATCATCATCATTATTATAACAATAATAATACCCCTTCTATTTATTTGATGTATTAACTTAGAATTTTTATCTGAAAGTTAGAAAGTAATTTTTGAAAACTAAAAAAGGAATTTTTTGGTGCCTATTTCTTCAACCTTTCCAGAATTATTCTGCAGTTTTCCTGTTGTGAAGAAAAATGACAGTGACACCAGAAATGAACTTTAGGGAGTCCCTTCATTTAATGGGAATTGTCAGTTCCTGTCCTTACCAAGCTTTCTTGAGAAGAGCTTGATTCTGCTCTGATGAAAGACCAATTATAATTGTTAAAAAATATTTGGAATCCATTTTTAAATCCATCTCAAAGTATGCCTCACTCTTCTCAGGCTGGATGGGATAACAGTTTCCACGTTTTAGGCAACTGAAGATGAAGCACTTTTTTAAAGCACTCCTGGATTTTGGGGTGTTTTCTCCGTTTTTGGCACAAAACCAGCCTGTAGGTTTAATGCCAGTAGCCCAAATCAAAGCCACTCCTGTTTCATGACTGTATCTTGATTCAGGTGTTGGTGCACCTGTGCTACTTGCACGTGTCGGTGAGTTCATCCTCTCAGGACTGCCAAACAGAGCCTAAGCATGCTCCTGATTCTTTGAGGTGGAAAAATGAAGTTTTGAGAAATTAGAGACAACAGTATGCATTTTTCATGCTTTTGTCTATTAGGGATGATTTGAAGGCTAAGTCGTTAGTGTACTTTTCTTACCATTTCTTATATGCAAATTTTAACACTTCGATTGGCACAGAGGCTCTAAGTTAAGAAACTTAAAAGCTAAGTAGGAAAGATTATGCTGTTCCACGAGTAACAGATGAAGTGTGACAGAGATGTGCAGTACTTTTTAAATTGCATGGAGCTAATTTGTTAATTGCAGTCAAAAACAATGTTTCTAACTTAGTTTAAAATCCCCAAATAAATCTGGGATTTGCAGCCAAAATTTAATATGATATTTGTAAACATCCTGCTGACAAGAAAATCTGCAGGATGTGGCCCAGAATTAAAGCAGCACTTGTTTCCCAGCCTGTGTGGAATAGTTGTTAGCAATTACACAGAAGATAATACCTCGAGTCCAGCCAAGAACAGTTAGCACTGTGCTAGGGGTGGTCAGAACAGGGAGTGAACTTTCCACAAGCAGTTTCCAGTCTAATATAGGTAAAACCTCACACAGGTGCAATGGGAAATAATTTAAAATAAAGATAGAAACAGTAAAAAACGAAAAAACTCTTTCTAACTCCCTGTTAATCTCAGTTTACTCCTGCTTCAGAACGGATCAACAGAACAGCACCTGATCTTTCTCAGCTTTCTTCTGGCTCACGGAACTGCATGGAGGGTCAGGTTTGCAGGCAGCACTATATTCTTGTAATGAATTTAACCTGATGCATGCAAATGTCTCGAAATTTGGATTTATTTCTGAACTGATACAACACTACATAGCTCATTGAGACGTTTTCAATTATTTCTTTACTCTGCTCTTACTATAACATTGTTCTTGGCCATCCTAAGCAAAGGACACTCACTTCTGTAATGACCGTAACCCTCAGTTAAGTCATCCTTTCGTTTGCTGGGTAATTTCCACTGGAAATACTGAATTTTTCTTGCTTTCTGATTTTTAATACATATTTCTTTCAGGACCTTGTCTCTGTTGGAGGTCAAACTGTGAATGAATAACACAAAGCCTGCAGCAGTATAGGAAAATATTACATCTTGCCATGTGGTGATTTGGGAGGGGAATCATGACCGCTGTTGTTTGGGATTCATATGTTTCTACTTTTCAATTTCACAACTTAATGAAACAATCTTTCTGTTATGTTTCATCAGTTCCTCTGGTTCAGTCATGCTTTCTCTCCTGCAGTTCCCCTTACCACGGGAAAAACTTCCAGAAAGTGTCTGCTTGTTTGTCATACTTCAATATAAGAGTTGTGTCAAGATATCTTAAACACTTTGACTTTTGTTAGTAAACTTGTACACAAGCTTGACTACAGCTTAGTATTTTAAGAGCTGCCCTGTTGTTCTAGAACCTACTCATGCAAAGGTTGTATTGTCAGGCTTTTAAGTAATGAATTCATTATATTATTAATTTTGAATCCACTTTTGTTTTTCATATTTGAGTTTGACCACACAGAGGAGTAGCCTTTAGCTCACTTTATTAAAATATTGTAGCATAGTTTTAAGTTTTAACATATTTAAGTTTTAAATAAATAGAAAAGGGAATTTAGGAAATATTTTATACTTTTGAAATTGCTGTGGCTTGATACTGTCCAAACAGCAGATACTCACGGAAGTCATTCACTTGTCTTCTTCTGTTGCAGTTGAGCAGAGGAGAAGGAAAAAAAAAAATAACAAAGGGCTTATGAGTTGAGATAAGAATTAGGAGAAAAAATTCTAAGGGCAAAACAGGTCAAATTTAAAGGTATAAAGTAAATTTTTCTATTAACAGAGTCAGAGGAGAATAATAAGAAGTAAAAGAAGCTTTTAAAACACCTTTTTTCTCACTGACAGTGCAAGGAGACATGGTGTGTGAGTTTTGGCCAGTTCATCACTCGAGATTTCCTTCTGTTTGCTCAGGGAAAGGAGTATTTTTTTTGCCATACCATGGGGTCTCTCCCAAGGGCAAACAGTCCTCCCAAAACTGTGGGGTCACTTGTCCACAGGCTGCAGTCTTTTAAGGACAGGCTGCCCTAGTTTGGAAGCAAGGGCTCTCTCTCTCTATTCAGGTCCCCCACTGGATCACAGCTTTCTCTGGCATGAGCACTTTTCCCACGGGCTGCGAGCGGATCTCTGCATCCCTCGTGGACTTCGTGCATTACAGGGCACAGTTTGTTTCACCACAGTCCTCACCACGGCCTGCAGAGGAATCTGCTCCGACACTTGAAGCACCTTCTCCCCCTTTCTTTTCCACGGACCCTGGTGCTGCCATGTTGTTTTCCCTCACACATCCTCACCTCCTCCTCTTCTCTGACTGGAAGAAAAAGTGCTCCTTGTAGGTACCATTGCCACCAAGTTCNAAAAATTCTAAGGGCAAAACAGGTCAAATTTAAAGGTATAAAGTAAATTTTTCTATTAACAGAGTCAGAGGAGAATAATAAGAAGTAAAAGAAGCTTTTAAAACACCTTTTTTCTCACTGACAGTGCAAGGAGACATGGTGTGTGAGTTTTGGCCAGTTCGTCACTCGAGATTTCCTTCTGTTTGCTCAGGGAAAGGAGTATTTTTTTTGCCATACCATGGGGTCTCTCCCACGGGCAAACAGTCCTCCCAAAACTGTGGGGTCACTTGTCCACAGGCTGCAGTCTTTTAAGGACAGGCTGCCCTAGTTTGGAAGCAAGGGCTCTCTCTCTCTATTCAGGTCCCCCACTGGATCACAGCTTTCTCTGGCATGAGCACTTTTCCCACGGGCTGCGAGCGGATCTCTGCATCCCTCGTGGACTTCGTGCATTACAGGGCACAGTTTGTTTCACCACAGTCCTCACCACGGCCTGCAGAGGAATCTGCTCCGACACTTGAAGCACCTTCTCCCCCTTTCTTTTCCACGGACCTTGGTGCTGCCATGTTGTTTTCCCTCACACATCCTCACCTCCTCCTCTTCTCTGACTGGAAGAAAAAGTGCTCCTTGTAGGTACCATTGCCACCAAGTTCCCCTAGTTGGGACATTCCTGCAGGATCCCGCAGGGCTGAGAGGTCGATCCCGTGTGGGTTCCGTGTCGGGGAATCGCTCTTCATGATCCCGCTGCTGGCCTTTTCTGCATATAAGACCTAAATTCATTGCCTTTCCATTCAGGGATTAGAAAAGAGTTTCTGCCTTGAAGTTTACTCATATTTCAAAATTAGAAAAATGTTCATACCATAAGAACACTAATTTCAGGCAGACAGCTGAAAGAGTTACATGAGTTATGTCAGCCAACCCAGTTTCTTTTCCAAAGCCAGATCCTAGGTAAAGATGAATCTGTTTTCTGCAGCAGATTGAATAGAAGATGTTACTTTTGGTTAGCAAATTTAGTGGTCTTGCTTCACTTAAATTATCTAATGACCCGCTTTTGACTTGAGAAAAAACGTCTATACTGAATTATTCTTTGTGAAGACTGCCATGTTGTAAAAGCTGAAATGCAGATGCTGTCACCATCTTCTCAATGGAAGTCATCCTTACAACCCTTAATTTAAAATATTTTAATTGCCAATATTAAAATCCACCTATTTCTAAGTGATTTGGGGGACTTTTATATTTATTCTTTTATTACAAGCTGTTAAGGTCATCCAGTAAGTACAGTAAAGAAATTAAATAGCACAGTAAAATTAAGCCTATGCAGAGAACAATTTATTTCTTGGTTTTGGTAAGAGCAAAATGAATTTTCAAACTAATCAAGACTATGGGATCTGGGACTAGAAAAATGAGGGAAGGGGATTTTCTCTAAGCAATATACTTAGCAAAAGGTTAGAGATCAAGTACTAGAATGTAGTACTTTAAAGTAGTACTGGAAAGAAATTCCAGACCTGAACAGCAATGACTTTTATGGTAGACCAACAAAAATTACTGTTAATTAAGAAGAGGAGAACTCCATGAAAACAACATTACTTTAATCTGTTTTCATATTCAGAGTTATTGTAGTGTATTATAAATTTGCATTACAGTTTTATTGCTTTGCCATTATACCTGTTCTTCAATTATCATTCCTTGCTGCTGTTTAGACCTCCAACTTGAGCACTGCTGTGCTGTGTAGCTGCTGATCATGCTTCCCTTTTCCCACGTAAAAGAGCATTCTTCCTAATTAAAAATAAGGTTCTGAAATTCTGTAAAACTTAAAACATTCCTCTTCCACTGCCAACAGTGCCTATACCCTAGGTCTTGTGCATTTTAGACTGAGAGACCACGAACGGCACAATGAGTATTTCAGGCAGAGAAGTCCTTCAGATTTTCTTTCTTTAAAAGATGTGTGTCCTGTAGAAGAGATGGCATTTGTGGCGTGCTGTTTGGCTGCCCTTTTCACCGTGAGGGTGAGAAACGACACCTCTGAGTGCTTAAATAAGCTTTTGTGGACTCTGCCGTGCGGTTTTATTGCACCATTTACCAAGCACGAGGTGGCTGTGGCTGCCTGTCTCTTCGGATGGCTCCCTTGGAGATGGGCCTGGGGACGGGGGGAGCAGAAGGCTGTGCTGAACTTCACTGTTATTGTCATTGAGGATGGTCAGACAGGGGGTAGCTCAGCTAAAAGAGGGTATCAGGGAGGTTAAGAGCAGTGTTATTTCCAGTTAAAGGCAGGGGAGGCAGAAGGCTGTGGGTCTGGGGCGCTGTGCAGTGAAAAGGGAAGGTGGAGAGCAGCTCTGTGAGGGGCTGGGCTGGCCCTATGGCTCCCGCAGGTCTTCCCCTTTCCTGAAGCGCAGCCCCAAGTGCCACTTGCCTGCTTTTTAATTTCACCCTCCCCCTTGTTTTTTACGCAAGTTATGTTTGAAGAACTTCCCATGGAAAACAGAACAAAAAGGGCGAGATACTTCTCCTTCCCATAACAAGTTTAATTTTTTGTCCGAGTTGTTGTGAGGATAATTCAGCATTTTCTGTTACTGCAGCTCCCATCTATCATTTTATCCTCTTTAGCAAATTTCCATTGGAAGCTGGATGCTTGCGTTCCTCAGAAAATGCTGAAATTTGTGATCATCAAAAAAATCGTTGTAGCCTACTAAGAAGGGTTTAAAGTAGCTTTAGTTTAGTGTTTAAAGTAGGTTTAATTTGTTGTAAATATTTGGACCTTACGAATGTTAAGAAATGTTAAAATATTTACTTGGTTGTACTTAACACCCAATTTACATTTTAATTAATTAAGTCCAAATTCTTGTGTTATTCATTTTGATTATTTAAATAAAATGAATGCTCAGGAAAATCTCTGGGCAGCTTTCTGCAGCTTGCTGTGTAATCCTGCAGCTGCTTCGTTTGAAAGATCCATGATAGAGTCAAAAGCAGCTTTAACCTACGTGCAGGGTTAATTCTCTTGAGGAGACACCTGAGCCAGCTCCAGCGCTAGAGATGGTGCTCACCGTGCCCTGTGGAACCCAAGGCTTTCCCCCTCTCCAACAGCCAGGTTTAGAGAAACAGCTTTACAGTATAAAGTGGCCAGGTTTGCTTACTGACAATTATATCATGCTCACCAATGCTATTTTTTCTCTTGAAAATGTTATGCTCTATTCTAGTTCAGTTTAAATTAAGTGAGAGAAGGGTCCATTGGGGTTCTTTGCCTGTTTCTATTCCAAGGAGCAAAGAGGGCAATGCCATTTGCAGAGCTGTAGTCTGGGACCCGGTCAGTGGCTGTGCAGGGTAGAACTAGACTCTAATGTTATTTTACTCTCGGCTGAGGTAATGTCTGTGACACTCCAGCAGGGGAGGGGCAGGGTGAAAGTCCATAACCCATGAGGACCTTGGAAGGGTCTATTTGACTCCTCTATAATTTTGAAGGTTTCCTTTGCACATGCACCTCTCTGCTTCCCCCACTCCTGTGGCTTTTGTGTCTATTAAGCTTGGGTTTGTTTTCCATATCCTGATTTCTTTTTCCTTTGTGCTGATTTTCATGCTTATTTTTTTTCTTTTGGGAAGCAGAAACCTGTCCTGATCCATAATAACTATTTTAGTCTTATTCTTGTGGTCATACAGAGATCTTGGGCTGCTGATGTACTGTTTTCTGCTGGAAGATCGGCTGCAATACATTTTTCTGCTCCCCCATGTCTTGAGCTGTGCTGTGGTCATGCTGGCCTCTGTGTCTGAGGGGCTGAGCAGCTGAAAGAATTTCCTGAACAGTCAGGTCATAAGCATCCCTGGGGAACCCCTTTCTGGCATATTAGATCGTCAGGGACAGAAGTGTGTACTTCCTCTTTGCAAGTGAAATATTTGCAAGCAAGATTTGCTGCCCTTTTTTTTTTTTTTNAGTGATTTTAGTCTCTAAATCTAATCCTGTGGGTTTTTTTAATTTGCAGTCAATGTAAGCTTGCTTGTCCTCTTTCTTGCAAGACTATTTAAAGCAAAAGAAGGTCAATAATGTGGTTTGGGATGTGAAAATAGGTGTTTTAGTCTAAAAAACCGGCATCTCTCTAATTCCAATAGCGCCTGGGGATAGACTTCTCACAATACACATTACTCCAAAGAGAATGTACACCATTAGTGGTTTTAGTGGTTGAATTAGTAGACTGACTGTATTTCCTATGCGGTGAACTCAATAATGTGCTAGAATGTGCACTATGCTTTGAAAGCTAATTTGATTCTACAGTAAAATAATTTGAAACAGATATTTTTCACTTGCATCAGGCTTCTTTGTGCTGCCATATATACATTGTAAGATTTTTTTAAAAATTTGTTTTCTTAACCCAACCAATGTAAATTAATTTAGTTCCATTACTGGTCTAAACTTGAGCCTGTCCATGTCTGTGATGACGCTGCATACTGGATCCTTTTGATGACAAACCTTCACTTGTGCGTAAAAATGAGCTGTGAATTCTTTTCAAAATGTGACTGCAGATTCTGGTGTTCAGTGGAAGTGTGTACAGCAACACAACTTCCAGTCGCTGCTGATCACTTCCACACTTAGCCAGTAGCACTGGCTAATAATTGACTCGTGGCCAAAGACTTCTCAAGGAATCATTTGGCTACAAAGGAGGACTAAGTATTAGATTGCTAATTTGTAGAATTTTATGGCAAAATAAAAGCATGCCTTACACAAATAAATGGCTGAATATAGGACAGTTTTCCTGGCAGTTTTAATATGACTGTGGGACATAGAGAAAAGTTTTTAGCTGTGCACTGAAATGACTGGGGCACTTCCAGTGCATTGGAAATCACAATTTGTTCATCACAATATGATAATAAAAGCTGGAGCAATCACCGGGAGGTGGATTTATGTGGTTCATGGGGGTGTGTTTGTTTTTCTCAATAAATGGAGGTTCCAATCTTTCACTTATGAAGTTCCCCTATATCAGTTTGGTGGGTTACTTTTTTATCATGATTGTAACTGTGACAAGGATCCTGAACAGTGATAAACATTATGCCTTTTATATTTTTAAAAGCTATTTTGGTTACCTAATCTGCATAATTTAGTCTATATAGTAAACATTTTCAAATAATGTAGAGATCATCTATGTGTTTTGAAGGAAGACTGAGATTTTATCTTCAAATTACTCAGACATTTAACGCCTATTTTCCTGTTCACTCAGTGAGGTTTAAGGTCCTCTTTATTGCCTTTCTTGAGGTAATTTGCCCTGGAATGTCTTTAGCGGGGAAATGACATCTATATCCAGTCAGTCCCATCATCTTTCTGCTGCTTTTTCAACAAAACTCCCAGGTAGAAACACATTCCTACAAAACAACTGAGAAATGGTTTCTATATAAAGGACACAGCTCATCTATGCAGAGTTTGAATCCTTCTTGTACGTGCATTTCATAGACTAATAGTACTACTTTAAAGATTTGTGTGTAGAAAGAAATTCCATGTAAATCTCAAAACCCTGAGTCCCTCTGAAACCTCAAATGAATTAGGAAAGAGTTCAAGTGTGTATAAGCATTTGTTGTGCAGATAGATATTCAGTTCTAATAATGAAATATTAGCTTAATCCTGTGCAGATCAAATTTGGCAGTTAATTTCCCTAGTACAACATTAGAAAAAAATACCCAGCAAATCCATACAAATCAGTTTTCTTTTAAGTAAGAAATTTTTCACTACTTGAGGTAAAATTCTATTAAATCCATTCTGAAATTTTATGTACCAGTGTGGCTAAGGGTTTTTCACCTCTAAAAGTTGACTAGATTTGGTATAATTGTCCTTCAGCTGTACCATGTAGGTGTGCAGTGATGTTAGAAGTCTTTTCCCTGCTCTAGAGTCTGCTTTATTTCAGTATCAAGTCTGCTCCTGGAAGTACTGTGCTGTACTGACCTGGCTGTGTCAAGTTTATGGTTGGACTCAATGATCTTAGAGGCCCTTTCCAACCCAAACATTTTTATCATTCTATGATAAAAAGTACTGAAATAATATATAACATATTTTAATAGCAATTGTAGTGGTAGAAGGCAAAGCAGCCTAAATTTTTTATCCATGCCTGCTTTTCTTTTCTCCCAAATGAAAAAGCAAGACTCAGTGGAGCTTTTCTTCTTGAAAAACAGTGACAGATTCTATAATACAGATAAAATGTTTACACAATATGACTTGCTTATCAAAAGCACAGGCATTTGTGAAAAGTAAGAGTCTTAAGATCTGTGTTGCCTCTGGGTCTAAACTTTCTTAGTAATTTTCTCCAAGTTTTTCTCTTTTAGAAGCCTGCTTTATGGCTATAAAGAACTATTTTATTTCCTTGATTCTTAAGGAATATTCATCATACCTTGCATATTTCTTTTTACTGCCATGCCAGGCATTTTTCTCTTTAAGAGGAAAGCCATATGTTTCTTGTTTATGTAGCTCCTATGTAGATATCAGAAAAATGGTTAAAACGCCTTCCATATTCTTACACCCTTGAATTAAAGTTTACATTAGCTCACTACAAAAGAAAGACTTTAAGACACAGTTTTTTTTCCATGGATCTTCTTAGTATTATTTTGTTTTATCATCTGTGATGCAGGCTCAGTATAGAGGACATGGCTGGCATCAGATTCCTGGTAAAACCTCTACATCAGGACATTCTTTATCATTATGACAAGCAGAATTCTTAGTGATAATCCCAATGAGATGAGTATTATTGAGCCACAGAAAAAGGTACTAATTTATAAAGAGGTGAGAATCTAACCTCTGCTAGAAGATCCTTTTCTCAATAAATTCCTGATGTAAAAGTCTGAGCTTGGTGAGGGACTTGGTTCCTGCAAGCAACTCCTGCATCATCTGTTGCCACAGAAATTAATGGGAGTTTTGTCTCCACTGTAGAAGACATTATAGATTTCTTTCTATGTCGGGCGGAAACATGGTTACTTAGGAAGAAGTTTTATAATTTTTAAAAAATATATTTTGAGACATATTTTCTACATGAATCAGCTTCTTACAATAATTTCTTTGAAATTCTATTGATTTATTACTTCTTCTTTCAAATACTTTTAAAGAATTCCTCCCTGGCACCAATGCATTCCTGGTCAAGAGGAACAAAAATATACTTGCATTCAAACCATTCAAAGACCATTGCTTATTTTGTTGGAAATGTTTTAATCTGTAGTCTGCTTTTCTCAAGTAGCAATTCTTTACAGGCCAAAAGGCCTTTTTTGCAAAGTTAAGTAGCTGCTGCGGCTGTAGATATTTCCATCTGAGGATCATTTCCTGACGAAGCCAGAGGTGAACTGTTGGTACTGGAGATGGAATTCCCATTATGCCACATGGTTGCTCTCAGAGTCAATAACATTGGTTCTGCAATAAAGAACAAATAGCTGCTTCATGCTTTATTACTGTCAAGGTTGCCATTCTGGGAAAAACTGGAGACTTCTTAGCATAAACTGCATCTATGTCGGTACCCTCTATTTGGTTTGCAATTTCATTACAGGTGTCCCATTTGTCAGTTTGGCATTTTGTGTAGAAAAGAGGCATAAAGAAGTACTTTTTCTGCTTCCATGCTGTCTTCTTTCCTTCCCCTCAGCCTCACTCTTCCATGGGGGGAGGCAGAATTATCCAAAATGGCAGTTAGATGTTCCCCTAAAATGTTCTACTGAGTTTCATGACCATCACGTGAGGTCAAGTTCAGAAGTTCTTTTAGGGGTTGTTTGTTTGGCTTTTTTCTTTTGAAAGGAATTATATGCTCAGGTCCTGATAATCTAATTTACTATGCATCAAAAATACTTCTGTAACTACAGAAACCCAAAGACTGGGCCCTGTGTGGATGTAATGATCTCCAAAATTATCGTCAGGTCTTGCTTTCATGAGAACCTCACTTGGCAGTGGTTTTTGTTTTGGTTTTGTTTCTAAAGATAGTTAATCCCATAGTCTAATAAATAATTTATTGTATGAACTAGGAAAAATTCTGTTGAAGATTATGGGATTTTTACAGTAAAAGTTATTGAAGGAATTGAGTCCTGAGAGGTTGTTGCCCACAAATATTGCATACTGAAGCCATTACAGAACATCTGACTGAGGATTCAAAATGGTTTTGATTCTGAAATAAGTGATAGCACAAAAAGAAGGTAAAACAAAAAGATACCAGCCAAGAAATCACTATAAAGAATAATGCCTGAAGTTCAGCTATGTTGTTTTTTTCTTTAATGAGTCAATCTCTGACTGCTTTTCATGTAGCAGATAAATATCCTAGAGGAGAATACTTCAGAATGTAGCCCATGGTAGGGAGGGCTTTTTAATTTCTCCTATATATTCTGTTGCACCTTACAATATTTACCTCATTTCAGCAGACATCAGAAAGGTCGCACACTCCAAAATCAGAAGGTGAAATTGCTCATGACTTTTCTGCTGGTCATTAAAAGTTTCTTCTGATGTTTTGTTTGCTTGGAGATGTCTTTATCTCTCTTACTTGCATGAGTCAACCATCACAAATTTTCACTTGCACTATTCAAGCTAATACAACAACCCCTCTCCCCATATTTATAGAGAAATTATTGGTGATTTTTCCCTTCTAGATCTAGGCAGGAAGGTAAATAAATAATAAGGATCCTTAGCATCAGTTTTTGTGCAAGGGTTTGTACCCTGTTAACAAAGAACATGAGTAAAAAGTTGTGTCCTACAATAGCTAAATGGAAGCAGCTGAACCGCTTGGGCAGTTCCTTAAGATGTCATGTAATATGTAGTTGCATGTTTTTTCAGCCTGGGTACTACCCCCTTTATGGATTCAAAATGGCTTTGCAATCTCTCACGGGTGTTCTTGCTTCTTAGTGAGGTCAGGATTTCTAACACCTAGATGGGTAGTGGATTTTGCATTTTATTGAATCAGAGATATTCTTCTTTCAGTTATTCTTTTTGCATTATTCCATTAATTTAGGTGCCCACTTTAATGTGTGTGTAACTGTCCCCCTTCCAACCTCAGCTCTTATTTTTACTGGTACCTCTTCTGATTGTCACTGTAGATTTCATTTGTGTTACTTGGTCAAAAAGAGACTGAATAATTTCACAGGTCCTCTCTGAAAAGTTTTAATTGGTGGCAATGTCTGTTAAAATAGTTGAAGTCAGGGCCCTAGAGTGTCCCCTGATGTGTGACTTTATAAGACAGCAAGACTAACAAGAGCTATTTTAGTGACAATGATACACTTGCTGTCAACTCTTCACACATTTATCAGTGAGACGCTCTCAGCAAGGGAGCAATTTATCTATTGCAACTGATTATACCTTTAAGAATAATTAGCAGATAAAATTTTCACCAGTTTTCAGGGAGAATATTTATGTCCAACTCTTGTGAGGTTTTGCATCTCTTACTGACCTAAAGAGATTACTCTCTACAGAGATATTCTTTTATCTCACAACTGTACTGTTTTATGTGAAAAAATAACTCTTGATGTCCTTGATCTGTACATCAACCTCCTGCTCTGCTACGCTAGGATGTGCACTCCAGCTTTTCTTGATCTCTCAGAGTTTGCCTTCATTTCTGTGTTACTGTAAATGAGGAACTATTGTTCCTGAAATGAGAAATAGAATGGGAAATAAATTACAGCCCCTTATGCTGCTCAGAATGCTGAATTTGTAAAATTTGGACCCCTCTGGGAGAGACTATAAACCCAAGATTGTAAGGCAAGAGCAGGACAAAAAAAACCATCTTTACCCATAATTTTACAATGTTCTGCTTACTTTAAACACATTTTTATGTCTTGTACTACTAATTTCCTTGTCTGGTTCTCTCTGCATGTTATGGCAAAGAACATCAACATTTTTGGCTACAGCTCTGAAGAACAGGGGGAAAACTCTCGAGTTTTGGTATTTAGTAGAAACAAGTATGGACAGAAGTAGTAGAATTTACCAGTGCTTGTAAGAGGAAGGGAACCTTGTACAGAAGGTACAATGCAATAAATATTTAATTATTTTGAAAATAAGTTGGATTGCATGCACTGCCTAATAGTAAGTAGTTTTGGTCAAGATGGTCAAGCAAAATTAATTAAAAAAAAAAATCAAGCTTTTAAAAAACCTCAGCAATTATACAGCTTGATCAGGTAAGAAGATAAAAATTCATGTGTTTTCTTTAGGAATTGTTTAGCCATACTGTCTTCAACAAAACCTACCCAATTTGTAATTATTTTTAAACTATTCACATACAAATTACATTACTTAAATCCACCTTTACAATTAGGTCTTGCGTTAAACCAAGCTTTTACTTTATATGTATATCAGCTATATCACTTCTAGAAATTTTTCTATTGCAATAAGCTTCAGGATGTCAACTTCCTACCTTCCTGAAATCAATTTTGAATTGCTAGAATTTCCTCAAGGGCCAAAATACTGGGGTTTTAAACATGGTTTTCATATTGCTATGTGCATTTTTTTCATGTAATATGTTATGGAGTAAAATTATAAAAATTTGTCGTAAATTCTAACTTTTGAGAAGAATCCTTCTAAAAGTAAGTTTCAAACATGAATGTTTTGACTATTGTGCTTATTTCTGCATCTCTGATTCAAGTGTAGGTTATGATGTTTTATAAACGCATTTGCAGGCACTTATGACACACCTGACTTTTTAGACCTTCACTGTAGTGTTTGTCAAACTGTTTCATCCTAACATTTCACTCTTAAAATTCACTAATTTACAAATACTTAGATATGAAAATTCAAGTGTCTCAGATGACTTTAAATGCATTAAGAAAACCCTTAGCAGAAAATGTTGCATGATTTGTCTAGAAAATGACACTACTGTGGTTGTAATAACACAACCTTTGTTAAATTACATTATTACATTACACTGTTACATTATATTATTACAAATATGCCTTTGGAAGCAGTCTGTTCTGTTGCTGGAGAGAGAAGAACAACAACAACAAAAATCCCCAAAAAAACAACCCAGCAAATGTGAGCTGGTTTTGAAGAAAAAAGTCTTTTGATGGAAAATTCTGGTGGGTACAGGATGTTAAATGATTTCAGTCTCTCTCCTGATATATGCTTATCTCTAGCTCTACAGAGAAATCTTGGCTCTAGGAGGAGGCAGGGAAAGCTCAGGGTTTGAAGCCTTGGGAAGGGACAGGAGGAACTGAACGCTGATTTCAATGCTTGTTAAGCCCTCCTGATACGCCTGCCCTGAAGCTAAAGCAAACTTCCACTGACACTAATGGTATTTGGTCAGCAATAGTCTACAAGATAAAAGGTGCCAAGTACAAGACGTTGTTTGCTGTTATTTAAATTGGTTCCTGGTGTTGGACAGACCTGGGACTTTTACAGGGCCCTTGTGCAAACAGCATAATTAAAGCCATTAACATCTCTCAAGGGTGGAAATAACTAATTTTTCAGAAAATGTCAAATTGTCATGAATGTATTTCACAACAAATGAGTTATTTTTTTAAAGATTGGATCTACAGCTTATAATAGAGTGAGATGAAATTTAAGGAATACATTGCAAAACAACAAAAGAAAGAAAGAAACCTTGGCTTTTCACTCTGTGGGAATAATTTGGATTTTTACAAATTTGTATCTCTGCATGCTCAGTGTTCAGTGTATTTTGACTCTGTGTTATAGATAGAATTGGTGTCTTGTCTTGCAGGAGAATGTGGGAGAATATTTCTTAAACTTGGTGCCATCCAGCTCAGGAACTTATTTCAGTGGCAGCCAGTTGTTTTGCCCTTCTTGACTTGTTTTTCTTTTTTAATAAACAAATTTAATATTATCAGATGTCTTAAAATGCAATTGACAGTACCTCAAGAATATAGACTTGTTGCTTTTTGTCATATACATAGCTCGATCAAAAACTGTCTTTTGGGATTACTAGAGTATGAAACAACGTTGACATGTGAAGAGCAGAATGATTGTCTCCTGTTCCAAGCAACAATATTGTTGTTGCTGTCGTTTTCTGATATGTATACAACTCCTGCAGCATTTTACTCTGTCAAGGTTTTTGAAAAATGCAACATTTTGAAAATACTTGTTCCTCAACATATGACAACATTTAGAATATTTGTTTATATAAGCCCTGGAGAAAATGTTTGTTCCAAAGCAGCCCTGCTCCTTCTTGCTCTCTTTTGTGAAAAAAACTGTGGCACTTTTAAGGTTTCTCTCTGGTAAATTGAAATAATCTTTCATATCCTAGATGCATAATTAGTGTGCTTGGATAAGTAAGTATGAATGTCCTCTTTGATAATAAAGTGATTAACAAAATGGTCACTGCTCTTTGAACTTGAAATAAGCCAGGAAAGTAATAGCTGAGAAAGGTGCCCAAGGGACTTTCAGAATTGCTGGTGACATGGGATAGAACCTCAGTAAACCTAATTATAAGCGTTTTCTGGAAGCAAGAGTGTTCTACCTGCTCAGATTTTCAGCAAGAGTTTTGAAGCATTGCTAACATTTTCAGATTCCTTTACCCTGCCTGTGGAGACTGACATTTGTGATTTGCATCCTTTTGTTTCAGTGCTGCTCACAGCTGCACCCTCAGCAGTTAGCTGTGGCAGGCGTTTAAACTGCAGAGAGCCGCAGCAGCAGCCCCAGCCTTGCACTCAGCGAGGGAGGGAGGGAGGTTGAGAAGGTGAACCCCAGCACATCAAGAGCACCTTCTTGAAGAAACTGATCCAAGTCAAAGGAAAAACCTCCGACATTTTGTCCTTGCTCATAGAGATGCTACTTTGCTGAGAAGTGCAAATAAGTCTCACTTCCATCGCACAGAGTGATAAATCCTCTTAGTCTGTCAAACGGTTATCTGGAAAATCACCGGAAAAGGCAGTGGTTTGGAAGGAGTACATCTGTCAGTCAAAATCCTTCTCTCTGTTCTGTTCCATGATTAGGAACTGAGCATGAAGGAGAGAAATGCAGTCATGCGGGGCTGGTACTAAGCTCTAGGACAGTATTCTGCTGCTGGGGCAACCCCTTGGCACAAGGCTTGGAAGCCCACACTGCACAGTAGCCCACAAATTTTTCATAGAGGAATCAAAGCAGGTTTCCAAAGACTTGTGCTTGGGGCTGTAGCTAGACCTATGCAAAACATTTTGGCTTTGGCAAAACAGCCTTTCCTGAAGGCCACAGAATTGATTCTGCTCTTTGGTCACAACCAAGCGCCCCATGTAATGCTCCAGGCTGGGGCAGAGTGGCTGGAAAGGTGCCCAGTGGAAAAGGTCCTGGCAGCGCCGGTCATGAGGGGTGAACAAGAGCCAGTGGGCAAGAAGGCCAGGGAGGGTGTAGCCAGGTGGGGGTCAGCATCTTAGCCCACATACAAAACAGCAGCATGAGGAGAAATCACAGTCTCAAATTGTACCAGGGAAGTTTGCCATAGATATTAGGAAAAATTCCTTCGCTGAAGGGGTTGCTGAGCACTGAAACAGGCTGCTCAGTGAAGTAGGTGGTTTGCCACCCCTGGAGATATTTAAAAACATGTAGATATGGTGTTTAAGGATGTAATTTAGTGATGGATTTGGCAGTGTTAAGCTTATTCCTTGGACTTGATGCTCAACATCGATGCTCAACATTTTCTGACCTATATTAATTCAATGATTATGACTAAATTCTGAATTCATGTTTTGATTGGGTCAGATGAGATATTATTTTGGTTCTTTCAGCCCAGTAGCTGCTTTCGTGGAAGACTACTTTTGATTGTGCAAAAGAAACCTTCAGCAAACATTTGGGGAAGAATTTTGCCAAACTTTAGCGGCATCTGGACACAGTAATTGCCATCTACAAAGTCTGTTCTTTTCTGTTCACTGGCTAGATTCTGTTCTTCTCTCCTATCTCCTTCCTGTACACAGGCTGTCCCACTTCTTTTGGCCATTCTTTATTACCATTTATCTCCCTCTCTGCCCAAACACTTCTTTCTCATAGCAGGCCAATATTTTCTGCTTCCTCTGCTTCTGCCTAGTGGAGGAATTCCCAGAGTGCTGCTCTGACATGAGATATTCCATCATTGAGGCTCTGAACCCAAAATATTCAGGCATTTATAGCACTGTGTTTCCAGGCATGACACAAATATTTCCAGGTGGAAACTGAGTGTACACAACTGTGCTGCATCAGCTGGTACAAGACAGGCACTCCAAATCAGCTACCACTTCCCAAGTGGCAAAATCCCACAAACAAACTCCCCCCAAAACAAAACAAACCAAAACAAAAAACACCCCAACAATAACAACAACAAAAAAAACCCAAATGAAAATAAACCCAAACAAAACCCGCCCCCCCAACTCTGTGTATCCCCAGGTCCTCAGACTGGTGCACAATCCAGCTCTCCTCTGTGATGGTGTACAGTGCATTGGCACACCATTCTGCCTTTAGTTTTTCACTGCCCACTCCAGATCTTTTATTCCTCAAAGATTTTCAAAGGAAGAAAAATATTTGAAATAGAAAAGACCTGTATTTCCTTTCCCTTCATATTCACTTCTCCAGTCACAGGCACTCTCTAGTTGTGTTGTGCAGCTCTGCCCCTGTGTCTACTTAATGCCAACAAACCTGCCTATTTCAGAGCACCTTTAGAGCTGCAGTCCTTAAAACTACTTTAATTAAAGATCATCCTCTTTCTTCCTTCTGCTGTGTTCTGCTACCTCACTAGTTTTCATGAGCACTTGCTCCTGCTTTGAGTGGTGTTTTTGAATTTATTTTCCCTCTCAGAGTCTCAGTGTGCTTTTATGTTGTTTTTCTTGTCTTTCATGCTGAAGTGCTGCAGGATGACATTGCTCTGTGAGTCAAGGTACATAAAAAACATGTTCTTTGATGTGAGGAAAATATTCTGTCCCATGCACTTGACTGGAATTACGGGACGTGTCATTTGTGAGCCTGATGGATGTTGGTGCCAGAGCTGCCTGGCCAGTTCTCGATATGGAAACAGATATGGCTCTGTCTTAATAAGGTGGCTGCAATTATCATTACAGTCTTTCAGAAACCCCCTGTGACTTCTCAAGTAATTTAGCAATGGAAGTTTGGGGTTGAAAAAGAGAGGGCAGTCACATTTCCTTGTTCTCCTGGGGATAATGTCAAGTAGGTGGTGTTAAAAAATTATCTGGTAATAAAAGTAGACATTATTAAATGCAGGGTTCAATGAGTGCACTTCCTGCAGATTGAGGAAGTCTATGCTACTACTCTTAGAAATTCTGCTTGATGAAGGAGAGACTGTGTAGTGAGTAGTTACTCACCAGTTATAATCAGTTTGTTTTTCAGATTTGAAATCTTTCTTTGTGGCTGAGGTTCTGTCCACAGTTGTATTGTAAATAATTTCCATTGCTCAATTGATAGGTGGCCTCTTTTGCTTTTGAGAAGGGTACAGACTTTCTACCAACATCAAAAGGACAGAGTTGGTTTTAAAGATGCTTGCAGTGTTCAGTTGCTTTGACTATGGGCCAAATTTTTCAATACTTTTTTCCATCAGTAATAGTAATTCTTAGCCATAAAGCATTAGTTTGGTTTGTTTTATTTCTGTTTTGTTTTGGTTTTGTTTGTTTGTTTTGTTATAACCGTTAACAAAAATAATAAAAAAGTCTTTAATAATAGGGTTTTTTTTAAGTAAGAAGTGTATCTTTATACATATAAAGAAGTAAACCAGAAGCACTACTTCTGGTAAGTACATTATTTTTGTAGACTTTGTCCTGAGCTGCTTGGTGTTAACTGAAGTAACCCACGGAGGTTATATAAGTTATCTATCACACCCTAATTTAATCTATTTCTAACCTGTGGGCTTCACCTATCTGTCCACAGCCTCCTGCTGTTTATTCTACTCCTTCTAATCCCACAAGATATGGTTCTGTCAGTTTAACTCTGCCTCCAAAATATGATTGAGCTTGGAACCCAAAGCAAATTCAGGCATTCAGTTTTGAAAGTCTTTATTAAAGGAAGTAAAACCACTGCAAATTATTTCAGGTTTCTACTGGAAGGTAAACTGTATATACTAGTGTATCTGAAGAATGGTGCCGTTCTGTAAAGCCTCCAATGCTTCTATAAACTGGGAAGATTTTCACCTTAAACTCCTCCTCTTCCCTCAAAAACTTAAGTTTTCTCCAGTTTTGCACATTCCTAATTCTGGGGATAGGAGTCGAGGAAAATTACATCAAAATGGGAGTAATCTCCTTATTTTTTTCCAAACAGACATTGTCCGTTATACAGATACAAATATTTTTGTGTTGCTGTTCCTTAAGAGCCCATTTTTCAGGGCAAGACCTCAGAGCTGGTTTCCACATTCTGCACTGGAATATGAGACGGGCAGTGGGTAGGCAGCTAAGGAGGAATCTATTTTTGGTATTAAATAAGTTGTCAACAGAAAATATAGTTATGTGGGCCACTGAGTTGTGCTCGATGCCGCAGCTGCCGGGTTTGTTTGGCAGTCTTACTCATCCACAGCAGAATAGATGTCACCTTAATCAGATGACTGCAGGATTCTGTCTGCCACAGAGGGGAAGCCTGCAGAGTTTCCTCCTTCATCAGATTTAAAGCCCCGCGATAAAGAAAACCCAAGAGAAAAATCCAAGGAAGATTGTCAGCTCTATGTTTTCTAGCAGAAAAACCTGCTGCTCTGCCAGAAGAGAAATGATTTTTACTTCAGCAGACTAGAGTATTCAAGAGTGGAGAAAGGGAAGACATCAAAGTTGCATGTAGCTGGCTGTTTCACATGCTGCTTTCTCAGTATTTCTCACTGAAATTATTCTTGTGTGCTGCTGGTTTAGACAAATGATCTGTAAAAGAGTGAGTTTTGAGGGCTTCATATTGTCAAATGTGCTTTTCAGGTTACTGACTGGAGGAAAAAAATTTTTTGGCTAACCACTGGTTAGTTTCTTAATCTTTTGGAACACTAAATATATATACATACCGTTCTAGCCCCCTCTGAGAACCCAATTTACCTTCACAAAAGGCAAAATAAATGTTGGTTAATCTCTTTATCTCTAAGTTATTTTATACTAACATAAACCCAAGTCTTTTATCTACTGGGCGAGTAGGGGAAGGAGGCGCCACCTTTAACCATTCAAGGCTTTGGGCAAAGGCTTGTGCTGCCCTGGCAGCAGCTTTCCTCAGCAGGATCAGGACGCTGCTGCTGCAGCTGGAGGCGTGCCCAGGGCTGGTGAGGGCAGCCTGCGTTACCCTCTGCCTTTCCTGCTTTCTCCCGGTAAACTGAGGGTTTTTGGGAGATCCCAGCTGCACCCCAGTCACAGTGAGGGCGGGCAGATGGAACAGAGGCTGTCTGCTGAGCAGGGCTGAGGTGGGAGCAGGAGGCAGCAGGGCTCACCTTTCCTGCTAAGGGAAGATTTCTGGGCCTCACGTGAAGAAGAGACTCAAGGCCCTTCAGCTAAGGTGGAATTAGGACCTGCAGTTTCTGTGAGAGCGAGGGAAAGGTGCCTTACAGGCTGTTTTTAGCCTGTGGGCCATGAACTATCTGTGTTCTAAATAACCAATTCACCAAGCTGAGTCACCATCTCTCCTTCCACTCCTGACTCTTTTGCACTGCTTAGATTGCTTTTGTCATGCTTTATTTTTCTTGTCTATGAACAATAGGGGTAAAAAATACTCTTCTGTCTTCAAAACTTGTGGGTTCTTCTCAGTTGAATGAAGAGGACAGTTGACAGTGTTGTAAGCATTTAATTGCCCAAGTAAAATAATGCTGCTGGACATTTTATGGGAGTAATACCAAGAACAGGAGCATTCATGTATTCACAGTTTTTTCTTGCACTGGTTATGCTTTTCAAAGCTTTTGAATTTGTGAGACTCCTTTGTTCCCTTTATTCCATTGACCATAAATGTGAGTAAAGGAAAAATTGTAGTTATTACCAATTGTGTTGATTTAAGCTGGCAACCTGGCCAGTAAGGCTCTGTTTGCTATCTCGATAATAAAAATGACATTCTGTCCTAAGGAGTGCTGAAGTTTTTCAGTTTGCTTGGACTTTTATAGAAAACAGGGACCTTCAGAGAAAATAAAAAACCACATAACTTTCTGGATTAGCTCCATTTTGAATTAAATTTAATTACAGAGTTGTCTTCATTTCTAGATATTAATGGAATATATGCCCAGTACATGGTGTATCCTGTCTTCACTTTCGTGAAAGAGTTGAGATGCAAAATAACACCTTAGTGAAAGAGTTGAGACACTATTTTATTTCACTCAGAGAGCCTGACTAACAGAAAGACAGGTAAATGCAGCTAAAATGCAGAACAAATGTCTTCTCTTTCTCCACTCTTGAATACTCTAGTCTGCTGAAGTAAAAATCATTTCTCTTCTGTCTGTAAGAGAAAGGGTTATAAAGGAAAAGAAATTGATATCAAACTTGTGAGATTGTCTGATTGAAAATGGAGGTAGGTTATTAGTTACTATATTGCTAATAAATAGTTATTTATTATTACTTCATATAAGAAATGCTTTTGAAATTGAAGACTAATATCTCATATTGATATTGCATAAGCAATACTAAAGTTACCATACTTAACATGGAACACAAAATCACTTCTGAATTACTTTTATTTGGACTTTTCACTTAAGCTAGTAAAAAGAGGTATGGAAGTAACTTGGGCAGTTTCAGACCCAACACAGACAAAGTCAGTAGAATTTTCATGCAGTATTAATAGAGACAAAATTTGTAATGGGACTCTGCTTTTCCATGTGCAATATATTTTCTTCTGTAAAGTGACATGACTGCTCAAAATTCTGAACTATGGCTCTCAGGAGGAATGCTGCTGTCACTTGAGGACAAATATAGTGAAAAGTGACAGATGTCAGCTGGTAATAATTACGGTCACTTAAATATTTATAAATGTGTATGTTATTGTAAAAATGTATTTCTTCGTATGAAAGATTGTGATGTTAGGAATAATATTCCAGACTTTTTTTTTTTTTTTTTTTTTTGTTTAAGGCAGTGTGTTATAATTGATGGCTTTGGATTTAGAAAAGTTGTGTTTTCACTGTCTTGGGTAATTTCAAGGATTAAAAAACTATAGGAAGTTAAAATCTTATTTGAGGTTCAGGAACATATATCAAAAACCCCATTACAAAGGAACATTTATATTATTTCTGTTCTGTCTTTTACAACTTTGCGATAACTTTGCTTTTCCACTTTAATATTGTAATTTGTAGTTTTGCAGGGACCTACAGCTGCAGTTATTCTTCCATTATTTGGCGCTTTAGTTTCTTTTTGTCTTATATTCTGTGCTCTGAGTGTATGGAAAAGCAGCAGCTCTTACAAAATACTGTGAAAGTCAACAAGAGAGGGCTGAGACCGAGGCTGTGCCAGCGTGGAACAACGCAGGGAAGAGTTTGCTTTGTGTTCCGCTGTTTTCACCCAGCACTGCCTCAGTGAAAGCAGGACAAAATCTAGTATGCAAAAGGCAGCGCAGCCTTCAGTCAAAGGCCAGAAGGCTGCTGCCTGCTCCTCCTTGTTCTTGGTGAGGTACAATGGATGCTAAATAATTCAGTGTTCCAGCAGCATCTCCAGGGGCAGCAGCCCCTGCAAAGTGCTGACTGGGGCAGCTTCAGAAGCCAATTCCGTCAGTGCTCGAGGGGCTGCAAGGTGAGTGCCCTCACACTGCCAGTGAGGCTTTCACAGCTTCAGGGAAATTCCAAATATCTTGTGCTAAATGCTGCTTATTAAGCTAAATCTCCCCTTAAAAAGAAATGGGGTATATTTGTCTGAATTGGGTTGAGGCTGGCACTGATAAATCTTTTGCCACCAGAGATAAACAGCGTAGTTCAAACCCAGTGTTTATGTCTCTTCTCACAAGTAAATCTCAAAACCTTGATTCAGAACATGAGAGTTTTTTTACTGTCTCTTTCAATTCTGATGTTGGATCATTAATTTTAGGCAGCAGAAATAACTATGATGCTGTGTACTCAGAGCAATAAATTAAAGACAAATCTTAGTCATATTTTCAAAATAGAAGACTGCACTGATTTTATTATTTTTGTTTAAAGTTTTGAACTTTTTAAAAAAATTGAAAGAGAGAAGATAACAGAAAATGAAGCTGTGTAAATAGTTTGTGGAGCATATAGTTATGGGTTTCTGGATTTTGCACAGTAATGGACTGCTGCTTTTATTTTTGTCATGTGGGCAGAGAGAAATGAGTGAGCTTAGAAGTTTTGCCTCTCTGCAAGAGGAGTTTTTCTCCATATCACATGTAATAACAAATTTTCTCATAGTTAATATGAGAACAAGGAAATTAACGCTGTGTGTGATCATTACAGAGATTTTTATCAAAATAAGGGAGTTTATCAAAGTTGTTTTTAGATATTGTAGTTGAGTTGTGTTTTTCCTGGACATCCATATGTCTCTTAAGCTAAACAACTCCACCCTCAGAGATGCAGTTTTTTTTGCTTCCTTCCCCAGTCTGTTACCCAAATAAAATGAGTATAAAATACTGGTGCTTGTATGTATTTATATCCACAGAAATAAATGTTTTTGTACTGCTCTGCAGTACTGCAGCACCTTCACAGTCCCACATGAGATCAAAACTTGTTGAGCTTGGTCCTTTGTGAACAAACAATGTGAGGCTTCCCCAGTGCAGGTTTAAAATAAAATCTTGCAACACAGACCTGGGGAAAGCAGCTGCATTGATTTGCTGCAGGTAAAGGTCATGGCCAGAATTAGAACACGGCGCGTTACAGAAATACCTGAAATGAAATTTCCTGCCTGCGAGCTCATTGTGCTTTAGTGGACCACAGTGCTCTTGAGCAGCTGTTTTATTTTTCCAGTTATCCCTCAAGGGAAAAAACAACATGGGAAATTGTATTTATGAACAAGGCAGTTATTCCAAAGTACTGCCATAAATTGTCATCCTAATGTTATTTCATGTTTAACATTGTTACATACTTTTCCAGCTGTTTCTTTTTTTGTTCACTTTCTGAAAAAACCCAGAGGTGTGGGGTAAAGACAAGTAAGTGTGGGTAAAATAATTAGTAATCCAAAGAATGAATCTAGTGAATGTAAGAGGAAAGTGTAAATCTAAATCAGAATTTTACAGGTAAACAGTTTTGTGATATATTTCATGTCACAGCCTTAGGCTTCAGCAGTAAACCCTGTTCTTTTAATTCTTGGGGATTTTTTTTCTTTCCCCTCTGGCTCCCAAACTAATTTTCCACTGAACAGAAGTTGCTCAGCCTTGCTCAGATGATAGAAATCAAAACTAACACAGGGGAGAAATTCTTATAGGTTTCATAATTCTGGACTGTAAACACTTAAAAATAATTAGCATCCCAAAATGAAGTTGGTATTTTTTCAAGCCTGAAGTACTTTGTTCCAATCTCTGAGACAACACTGGTGAATACCTTTTGTTTTTTACTCCAGAGCCCATCTTTGGACATTTTCCTTCTATATTTTTGTGTCCTTTGTGAACATTGGCCTGTAAAGCAGTTATCTTCTCTCCTAGGAGACTTTTAAAATATAAATAAATGGAATCCACATATACCCCTAGTCCCCGCCACCACCCCTCTATTATGTTGAGCCATGGACAAATTTTGCTTGCAGTGGAGTCTTTAATGAAGTATTTCTAACCTATTCCTGTTAGTGAGGGGTAAAGGGCAGAATTGTGTCACACTTCTGTCTTGCCTTCATCTTCCAGGGCAGAGCAGAAGTTAGAGCTGTGTACGGTCAGTAACAGTTGGACTGTTATGATGAGAGTAATTCAGAAGTTACTATGTTAGATCTTCATAGTTCCCAGTTCGTGCCTGTAATTCCAGACAAGGAAATATTCTGTTCTACCTAAAAATCTTAAATGGAGGTGCTGCACTAATTGTATAACATTTAATTCTTGCACTGAAGAAAATTTTGCTGTTTTGTGTGGAAATCTTTATTTCTTGTAAATGAATATTTTAGATATGCCTATTGAAGACACTCATACTAAATCCACCCTTAAGTAGTTTGGGGTGTTTTTTAATCCTCACCCTTACCACACCTGCAAAGTATGATGAATTAGGAAATGCTTCTTCAAAGCCTTTTTTGTAACACTTGAACAAATTCTGTAGTAAAATCTGAGTACTAGGAGAATCCTACTGCAGAACAAATTTAAAGTAAATTTCAGGTCAAAATCTGAGTAGATATTTTTTTTTTTTTACGTATTCGTTTTAGTTTCGATTTAAGATGTGATCCTGAACCTGTTTATGCACTGCAGTCCATTATGTTCCCTTCTTCATTGTCACTGATAATTTGATAGCAGAAAAGCCTCAGCAGTATCACTCGGAAGGATTTAAATGCCTGTTTTGTCTGCAGCATGGCAGTCCTTAGGCTGCACACTGTTCCCTCTGCCGTCAGCTGCTAAGACCTCATTTTCTGCCTGTTCATGGAGGTGTTACATTTGTTCCTCCTTAAACATACAGAGAAATGAGACTGTGACACATTTACGTGGTGGGGAATGAACAGGTCAGACAAGCTCAAGAGCTGATGGAGAATGAATAGGGGCAGTCAGGGAAGCAGTTCTGAATTTGTTTTGGGGAGGGAAGAAGAGTATGTCACTAAAAACCCCCATTCTGTAGCTGGAAATGTTTAGTGTGAAAGTGGAAAACTCAAAGAATGAGGATGAGCACCCCTTGAGCCTTTTTCTGAGATACTGAGAATACTTTGAGGTGATGAAAAAAGGTGTAACTGCAATTTTTGTTTGCTTCTTAATTAAGGAAGCACATTATGCTTACAGCAGCTTAAATGAACAATTAACCATGCATCTTTTTAGTAGAATGCAGAAAACTGCTTGCAACGATCTGCAGTCTTTTTTACTAGTACATGTTTTAAAAGTTTATGTCAAAACCTCTTGGTTTTTGTTGGTAGGGTTGCATATTACAGTGGGGTTCCAATTTCGTTGGGAATTTTTCATTGGAATTACAGCTGCACTGGTGGAATCCCTCCAGTCCAGTGAAGTAGTGTAAAATCTATGTCCTTAAACATATGGAAAATCCAACCCACACTATATTTTCTGTTTTGATACAAATTCATGGCTGTATTTGAAAATTATTTCTCCATCTTATTCCTGTCCCCTCCACCCCTGGAACAGAAAAAATGGAGGAAAGAAAAAAAAACCCCAAATAGGCAATCACTGAGATTTAGTATCAGCCCTTCTGCTTCTCGAATAAAAAATCCCATGCCTTTAGCATTATTTCAGTGCAATACCAGCCTAAAATTAATTTCCAGGTGTTCTATTTAATGGTAAAGCAAATTAGACCTAACCCCGAGAATTTTAATCCATCAGCCTACAAAGGCAAAATAGACACTCAGACAAATATCCCAACCCCCAACCTTCATGACACTTGTATTTATTACTTCAGACCAATTTTAACTGAAGGGAAAATGTAAGTGATGCTCACTGATAAATGTTACTGTACTATAGGAAGCCACAGAATGATCAACTCTAGTATTTATAGCTATTAATTGAACATGCAGCTCTAAACACTTTAGCATATGCTGTTTTATTAGGGTGACAACATGAGTGTATACATACAGTTATCAGGAATTTGTTTAGGAAAAATATAACTGATCTGAGATTTGGTAATGCTACCTGGCTGACTTCCTCTTTAGTAAGTTTTTTATTTTTAATGTGTGTTTTCTTTTGTTTGCCTTTTTTTCTTTTTTTCTCAAAGTATTTTTGGTATGCACAGCCTTTCCTAATTTCTAGATCTTAGAGTGAAAGTTCTGGCATTTCACAACATATTATTCAGCAAAATTATTTTTCAGTAACAGCATATGACAACAAATTCCATAAATAAGTTGATAAATAAGAAAATGAAGCTCAAGCCATCTGATCCAACACAGCAATTACAAGGATAATGGTTGCCTTGAAGTGAAGTGGAGGAATACGGAATCATTTAATAAAATCAAATTTGTAATTTATTAGTTACTTATATCCGAGTTGCTATAAATATGTTAAACTTTTGTCATACCAGATTTTTTCAGTGATATCTCAGTAAGAAGGATTGCTGCTGCCTGTATATATGTGTGTAAGCAGAATTCCACTCTTTTTGATCTGATCCTGATTTGCTTTTGATACATTTTACTGTTAAATACTGACCATAGGTTTTATGTTGAAAAAACTGATGTTTCTTGAGATGCAATGGGCACAACCTGTGGCATTGTTCCCCAACACAGTCTCCTCCAAAGTACCTGCAGTAAGAGGAGCCACTCTGAGTGTTTTCTGTAGAAAGAAAAGGAGTTTGTTCAGAAACAGTAACAGAAATTTTTATCCGTTGTTGCGCAAATATCCTCAAAAGTATTTATCAAAAAAAAAAAAAAAAAAAAAACAAGATTGNAAAAGACAATTGTTTCTTGTTTGTTGGTTTGTTGTTTGCTTTGCTGAGGTCAAACTACCTGCAGCTGTTTTAGCAGAAGTACTGAATCAATGTCTGTGTCCAGTGTCGCCCACGGCCGTGTAAATAATGTGTTTGTTTTCCTTCATCATGAACTGCTCTGAGAACTCACTTCACGTGGCACACTGAGCAGAACTCAAACCCCCACTGTTGTATGAGGCAGTTCCTTAAGTGAAGGTTGTGCACCACCTTTGTCCTGGCAGGGTTTGTTTAGCTGCCCGCTGTACTTGGCTGGGCTCTGTAAACCTGTCGTGTGATGTGAGCCTGTGAGAAGGCAGCTCTGTGTATTGTGTCCATTTGTGTCCATTTGTGTCCCTTTGTGTGTACATCTGCGTCTGCCTGTGCATCTGGCACACAGCTCTGCCTCCAAGGATGTGAGCAGATCCGATCCTCCCAGGCTGCCGTGTGTGCAGCCATCCCAGGGAGAGACCCCTGGAGCCCTGTGTGCAAACCAGGCGGCCTTTGGGTCTGAGACCGGGGTGTGCTCACCCTTTGCGCCTCTCCATGATCCATCACAGCCCTTACACCTGATGGGCGTTGTTGGAGCAGGGACCACAGCTCCCAGGGATGACCCCAAGAAATGAGTGGTTCCTATAGGCAGAATCCAGCTCACCGCTGATGGTTTAAATCAAACTTGTTTAGAAACTGAAACGGAAACCTGTCTCAGTCCACTGAGGGGCTTTAACATAACTGATTAGACTGGGAGTTAAGAAAACTCCAAATTGGCATCAGTTATTTGAAGTTATGTTTGTGTTGCCACTGTCATCTTCAACATTCTACAAAGGAAGAAGGTGAAATTCTATATGTAGGAATCTGGTTCTTCTGCTAATATCTTACATTTTAAGAGGTGTGTACATATAACCATAATAATATATACTATACAATATAACTAACTCATCCTAAAATCCAATATACGTTTATTATTTTGGATACACTTCTCTGACAGCATCAATATAGTGGACCTCCTCCTGGGGTGTATTTTTCTGATGATTCTGAATAGCACTCGATAGAATGGGAGAATGAGTTCCCTATGTACATACACGTATATTTTAATGTTTTTTCATAAAGGATAATTTCCATAGAAACTTACCTAGCTTTAGTGAAAAGGCACAAGGAAAGAAATGATCACATTGGTATTCCTGAACATCCTCTATCAATTTCTCACCTATATGACCTCTCAGAATCTATGTTCTTAGAAGAAGAAATTTGCATGCCAGTTTTTAGTGGCACCAAATGATTCCCGCAAGCAGCTGTGTGTAGGAAAGCCCGCTGCTTGGGGAATTGCCAGCTCCGACAAAGCGACCCTGCGAAATTGGCAGAATTATGAGGTCCAGGCATGATAACCAGAACTTTGCTACCATCAGCTCATTTCCTTTTGTGGCAGTGATTGCTGGCAGGGTGCAGCCCTGGGAGTGTGTTATGATATGGCCAAAAAGGCTCAGAGGTTCTGGCTCATCAGGCAAGAATCCAAGTGTTAAAACATTGTGTGTAGCTTTGCACTTGTTATTTGTGAACTATTATCTTTGTGTGTAACCGAAGCAGGAGGATGTAAATCCTCATCTGTTTTTTTAATATACTGAATAGGCACCACATAGCTGAGAGCAGATAATGTATGGCATGTAGAGGATTCAGAGGGACCTGAAGTGGTGGTTGTCATTTTTTTAATCACTTGGATCAATCACTTCAGTCTGTCCAAATAAAGCTGCTTCTTCAACAAAGTCTGTTGAATGCAATTTCCATTTTCATTGTGGGCTCTCACTTATGAGACGTTTCTCATACATTTACCCCATGGGGTATTTTCAATATGTATGAAGAGATGGCATTTTCTCTTAGAGGAAGTTTTATGCCAAGTCTTTGTAAAGACTCATATTTTTAATGAGAAAAATAGCTCCGGATAAAAATCTGTTGTTGATTTATTCCCATGGTTTGTTTTTGGCTCCTACCTCTGACTAGAGCAATAGGCTTGTTCATTGCAATTTTCTTCTATTTTTTTAAACATACAGACAGTTAGTGCTGGTATTCTCTGATATTAATTCTGCTTTGTAATTTTGGTTTGATTATGACCAACATATAAATTGGTCATAATTGTTTGGACTCAATTAAGCTTTTAGTTAAAAATATATATATATATTTTTTAACCTGTGAAAAGAAGTCATAATAACTGAATTTTAAACCCTGTAGGGAGTTTAATTATTTTGGTCTTTTTCAGTAATTTATTCACCAGTTGGAGTCTTTTCTGTAAAGAATTTTAATTGAAACACTGCCTAGTTTCCTAGCTGGAATTCAGAAAATGAAATATATACCAGTGAAGAGCAGGAACAACAGAAAATGATTTTAGGAAAACACTTTCCGAGTAACGTGATCAAAGGACATGTATTGGAATTTTGATTCTTCCATCAGCCTTAGTTTTATTTGTGGCAGGATACAGAGGAACAAGAGGGCAAACAGAGCTTCTCTCACTTCTTTTGTTCCATAGGTGTCATCTGCAAGCTGCAGGGAGGTGCCCTCTTGTAGCCGTGCCTTTCTCCAGTTTACAGTGGAAGAGATAAAGATATAAAATGGGGAAAACCTGAGCCCCGTGGTCCTGCTCTCCTTACACCATCCAGGTGGAGCAGGAGCCGCTAAATCTCCCTCCCCTCTCAACCCAACCTTCCTGACAGCTTTTTGCCTGTTTGGCTGCCCAGCCAGGGGGACCATGGCAGCCTCACTTAAACACAGGGGGACTGGGGAAAAAGCGCTGAAAGCCTCACTAGATTTGGGACAAATTATGTTTTGTAGCTGCTCTTTGAAGCCATTTCATCCTAAAAGGAAACCAGATTGACCAGGCATGGCTTACCCTTTGCAGGTCCATTCCAGTTCCCAGCCATCACTCTGGCTGGGGGCCCAGAGATGTGGTTTAGGGGCAGAAATCAGGCTGACTTCTTAACAGTTCTCTGGGTTGATCTTTGATAAATTGTTCCCAAACCTCAGGTAACTCAGACCTCAGTAACTGAAAGTGAAACATATCAACAAATATACTTATGGATGTTTTGGTGTTAAGGGAATATTAAAAATATTTCTTGATGCAATGTTTTTACCATCTCCTTCATAAAATGATGCTGTTTTAAATACACTGTACAGGATAATATATATGATAATCTTGGGGGTGATTGGGAATTCTCTCTCTCCATTACTTTTACCTATGGGATATGCAACCAGGTGCTTTTATTTGGTGAGGCATTCATTATAAACACACACAATACTTTTGTGTTTATTCATTCTGCTGTGCTTTGCCTTTGTTCATTAGTCTGGCAAATAACTTTCAAGTAATATTCTGATCTCAGAGGAAGGTGTCAGTCTCTGCAGTAGCTGTTCCTCAAGCACTTGGATTCGGTAGAAGTTTCAGAAGCAAATACTTGTAATGAGAATAGTGACTTGATTCTGTATCCTGTTCCTGATACAGGTATTTTCTTAACTTGTATTGCTGTAGCTGCATTCTCACTGAAATATTTTTAGTCCATGATTGAACCAAGGTCTTTAAAAGGTAATCTGGAAAAGGTTTAATTTATTTCTCAGCAGTTTTAATGAATTTATGCAAATCCAAGTGAAAATAAAAGGCTTTTTGTAAGCATGTTTGCTTACAAAAAGCTTGCTTCTGGTATTTGAAGTGCAATCAATTTCTTGTTGCTGACTGAAGTTCAAGCTCGGTCTCAAGGGGATGACAAATGGACTGAAACATGTTCTTAGCATTCATTGGTGGCATGTTGGTCAATCTGTGAATCGGATTCTGAGGAGCTGAAGGATGTCTCAGCATTTTGTATTTCAAGTACCCCATTTCCAACGTCCACGCATGGTGTTTATGGCTTGCCATGATGATGGGGAAAGCGACAGACTCGAAAAATACATGAATGTCTTTAGCATCTCCTCCTGGAAGTTGCTCTGGTTCTACTGAAGCAGTGTGATCTAAATAAGAGCACAGGTTGTTTTGTCCTAGCTTTATTATCTTGGTGCTCCTAAGAGGAGTGAGCCTTGGGCTGTAAGATGCACACCCCTGTGGGCCTGACATTTCTGAGTACGAGAGATTTTAGCCTGCTAGCAGCTGCTAACCTTTACCCAAGGGAAAAGTATCTCGAGAAAGCTTCTTCTCAAAACAATCTTGGTAAACAACTGATTCGTTTTCAAAACATTTTTCTCTACATGATGTTTTACCTTTCTAGTTCTGTTTCTCTAGTTTAACCAATGGGATTAGAGAGGTGTCATTTCTATTCACCAATCATGTTAAGTCTGTATCAGAACACCTCATAAAAGGTTGTAAGAATTCAACAATAAAGCCTTCTTTTGCCTTCTGAGAACGTATTTGAAGTAATTCATTTTTTCATGTCCTACAGAGACACACCAGTAGAAGATCCAGTTCAGCACATTAATCTAAGCAGCTGTTTGTGCTCTCACAAACAGCACTTTGGGATAGTCTGAATCCCTATAGATCTGTTGCAGAAAAGCTACAAGCTTAATCTCCATATTTCAAGTGGCAAATAACTTTGTTTCAACTTTTCTTAAGCCAGTGAGCCTTAAGATCTGCATTAAAAAATATTTTTCCTGAGTTTTCAGTGCCATATGGTGCAGTAATGTTTTTTGACCAGATCTTAGCAGAAATCAGCCCAAATATGTCAGTGGTGGTGAAGAAGAAATTCAGGAACAGAATGCTAGGGCTTCTGATTTTTAATGCCTTGAACTTCTGCCCAAGAATTTAAGTCACCTGTGCAAAATTAATTAAAACTGTTGTTTCTGATACATCTTAAAGAATAAATCTCTGATATAGCAGAGTAAGGAACATTTGGGTGGCTGGTGTGGGGCACAAGATACTGTGGTCTGAAACATTTCAAGGCAGAAACATGGCATATAATGACAATACTTTTGTGAGGATTGTGTGCTGGAAGTCGGGGTTCTGTTGCCAAAACTGTCTCAGGCATGAATGATCAAATTTCAGTAAAGTTATGTTGCTATAAATTAGTATTAATTCTTTAATACAACCCAGTATACAAATATTATTCAGCTAGGACACTACTTGGGCAGCAAATTCAGTGCTTTGTCCTTCATATTCTTCTCGTGTTTGGATAAGGGAGAAATCTAGAAGCACATTTGCTATAGGTCACAATCTAATCTCACTTATTTTGGTGTAAAACTGGAATAAATCTTGTTTGTAGAAATAGAATTACTGAGATTCTATATTGCTGTGAGTTTGATTTTACCCTGTCTCTAAACAGTTCTTGCTAAAGATTGAAAAGCATTAAATAAAATAAGTAGGTCACACAAGTGAGATGATACTGCCCCTTATCTTTAAACAACATTCTAATTTGACTCTAGTGCAATGAAAATAGATGAATACTGTATGTCCTCCCATGTGAGCTGTCAGAAAGATAAAACTGAATATTCTCTAAATCAGCTTTTCCACAGACAACTGCTTCATCATCATTAGTATGTATATTCTTATTAATATCTAGGCCACCCAGTTATGAGATCCTAGACTGCAGCTTTTCATAATTTACAACTACTATAATTTTCAGCAGGATTGTATGCATGACCTATCACAGAGTGAACACTTGATATACTTCTCAGTGTCTTCTCAAAGTGCTATTTTGAAATAAGGGCTAAGAATAAATGCATACATCTGTTGAGGAAGTTGCATTTCTGCACAGCACGGTGATCCTTGCCAACTGCTCTGCCGTGTGTGAGAGGACTGGTCACTGGAGGTGTCTGACAATTTGGAATTAAGGTAGTTTGGCAGATGAGGGCAGACACAGGAGCCTTCCACAGCAATATCTAAGAGTTGGGACCAGAGTATAAATAAATTAAAAATTCTGTAACTCCCCTGGGGTATGAATGAGAGATGGAGGTGGAGTAGAGATGACTGTAGCCAGGCTTGCAGGCTGGGGCACCAGTACAGAGGTGACTGTTATAAACAGTCACTTATGCAAAGACTAATATAGNAAGAATAATATAGAAATATATAAAATACAGTGTAGACCCTGCTGGTCTGAGTGATGGACTGCAATGACAGCCTCTGTGAACGGGGGATTAAGGTCATTGTTCAATGCCAGGTGGAGCTTGAGACAGAAATTTCTGAGATGGAATCGACTGTTAAAATTTTCATTATGTTCAAAATGCCAAGTGATTCCTCCTCTTCCACAAATTTCTATCATCCATTTTTGAGAGTAATAAGAGTTGATATTTGTTGGCCTTAATAATTCCATTATTATCTATAACTGTCAAGGAAAGCAGGAGGTAGGGTGGGGATAAATGAAAACAGCCAAGCCGTAACAGTAAATGCTGCTTATTAAGAAGTACTCTCTTTAGTGGCATCTCTAGAGACATCTTGATGAAGTTTTTGTGGTGAAAGAACTCTTCTGTAAGTGAAACAAAACCAAATTATGCTGTTGCCCAAACCAGCCGAATATCCCACTTGTGTGTAACTGGGCTTGTTTTTTGGTAAAGCAGTGTGGCTTATCTAAGAAAAGGTGAAACCTCTATGCACGTTGACTGACATGAAATGTATGATGACAGAAAAATGTAGATGATCCTAACCAGGTTTTTGGAAATAAAATAAAATAAATCTCTGGAATTTCAAGTGAGTCAAGCCACTAGTCTGGAAAAAAGCATGTCAAACTTGAAACTAAAATTAAAAACTAAAATTAAATTAAATCTTCCAGCTCTCTGTTTATCATCTTTCTAGGCTGAACTGTTTAAATCATGATGGAAATATTTTATAGAATAATAAAGTTTTAAAAGGATTTTTAAAAAGTCAGATTTCATGTAGATGGTTATTTCAAACTCTTGCATTCCTCAAATTTCTTTGTACAACCTGCTTGAAGGTCTCTTGGTGTTTTTTCTGGTTAGGTGCCATCATCTTGTGTTGAACAGCTTGTTCTAAAGCACAACTATCCTTAAATAAACATATTGAGCTTCGTGTGATGAGTCAAATACACTCATGAGACAGAATGTTCTGTAACTGAATCAGAGCTGAAGAAGGCATGAGGATGGTTAATACAAAAATCTTAGTTGTTAGAATTCCGCAAAACATGAAATAAAGAAGCTGTGACACTGCTTTGAGAAGTAATTCTGTTTTCACCACAGCCACAACTGTAAATGCTGCTCAGGTTAGGGGATGGGACGCTCCTTTGGAGCAAGCACTTTCATTTAGGACGCAAAACTCACTGTTTTACTCTGAAAGTGGCCAGGATCTGTCAGTTCTATTATTTTTGCAGCATTTTGCTCTTCAGTGATTTTTCTCCATTGTATGGATATGTTTATCTAGTTACAATACCAATCTTCAGCCTCAGTATGCCACTTACATGCACTTTTCCACTGACTTGGTCTCTCTTGGCTGGTGCTGGTTTTAGTATTAACTTTACACAAAAGTGAATCCACAGTTCTTTCTCTCTCTCTCTCTCTCTTTTTTTTTTTT
>WBMY01005039.1:314648-348258 GCA_013397315.1 Donacobius atricapilla
TTTGGGTGGTGGTGGTGGTGACTGCAATTCTTTCACATACTGGTGGTATTTGCACCATTTCCACAAGTCAGGAATCTGTTTCTTGGCTGTAGTAGGGGGTGTGTGTACAGCTTGTGAACCAAACAAAATTCTCTCGGCTTACGGCAGAGCCACAGCAATGATGGATGTTGTTTTAGGTGCATTCCACAATTCAGCACTTTTGGCAGGAGCAGGAGCCAGAGCTGGCTGGCCTGGGACTCCTGGTACACTGGCACTTGAGCTCAGAAAGGTTATAGAGGGAGCTATGGAGAAACAGAATTGACATCAAGACCAACAGCTATGCTGTTCCTAGCAAGTTCTTCCACCTTCCATATCATCCTGAGCGATTTCAACATCATTGCTATCTCTTGAAAAACTATCATTTTCTTCCTGTGTAAACATTCAGTAGTAGGACTGACAGATTCTCTTTCAAGACACCATCATGAATTTAATTATGTATATTGTACCTTAGGACAGTCAGACACTACAGCCTCTGAGTTTTCAATCTAGTTACAAACTGATTTTCTGTGACATATTTTCTCCTGCAAGATTCGTCTGTTGAAGTAATTTATTTTCCTAATCATTAAATGTATTGTATTTTCACAGAAAGCAATTGTAGAATGTGTCAGGAAGAAAATAAAGAGCAAAATTGTTACAGAAATGTCTACCAAGTAAACCGAGCTCAAATGCATTGAATCAGCAGTAATATCAAACACAAAACCAAAATAGTTATGAGACATGGAACTAATACAGTTAATTGGGTTTGCACCTTAATTAAATCTGCCTAATTACCTATGTTTTTCCATGAAATGCATACTTCCTTAGGAGTGTACAAGGCAAATAATGTTCATTACTGGCTAGTGTGAAGCCACATCAGCACTGGCTTTTCTAACAGGTGCTTTTCTAACACTAGGAGGCATTTCCTGCACCAGGAGGTTGTTCCATCTATACATGACCATTATCTGCTCACCCCCTTGCAAGATGCATTTAAAAGATGGTTTCCAGAGGTGCTGGAGATGAAAGTGTTCATGAACTGTGTGTGATCCCTCAGTCAGTGTGTACAGAGCTGGCGGGAGCTGGAAGAGGAAAATAGCCTCTCTGCGTGAAGATAACTGAGGGCTGGGAAATGTGGGTGTGCAGAGATGGGATTTGTCCTCCCAGTTCTGCTCCGTTTTAGGGAAATGCAGGTGGTGTGGAAGGGTGTGTGAAATGAATGTGCTGGGCGAAGAGTGGGTTTATCCTTTTGGTGGGAACTGACTGCTATGATACCTTTTTGGAAAGGCTGATGCCTTCAGATTAGACTGAAACTGCAAACAGGCTCTTTTCAATTATCCCCTTGAGGCAGGTGAGGGCTGAATCTCAATTCAATTACCTGCTTCTTCAGCCAGGAGCCCTTTCTTATTCTGAGTCATTCCTCTGGCTCCAGAAGTTATTGATGTTGTGGTACAGTAGAAAGGTTTGGTTTATTTTTCATGAACTTTACATCACAAAAGATTTGGCAGCAGCAGAACTATAGAATTTAGTGTAAAATATAGCTTTTTAGTGTAAAATATCTGTCTTATGAATGCTTTGTCCAGTGACATCTGAGAGTTTTGGAACTGTTACTTTCACTCAAATTTTCCTCTTCATAGTTCATGTGATGGTAAATGTAGCAAGCATAAAGCCTTCATATTGTGATTATTATATTTTGAATTATGTAATTTGCTCCCACTACCTTTTCAAGGCATTTGCAATGTCATGTTGTCTAGCTTTTACAGAAGCTAACAAAAGAAAAGTGAGTTCTCACAAAATCAATAGTCACTGCTTTCTCTAAGCCATGTTTTTTGAGAATGCAAATTTTGTTGCTTTTAATTTAAAGGAGAGGGACATGTATTTCTTACATGAGTTTTGTTTTAACCTGTAAGTTTTTTTCACCACATCTGTACAATAGCCAAGGCAATAATGTACTCTACAAATCAACAACATAAACAGCTTGCAGTGAAGGAGCAGTGAGACTGTGCTGTTGAGAAGCTGGAGTTGCAATTTGCATTTGCAGGATGATTTAAAATAGGAAATGGTATCACTGCTGTCTTTGCATTATACAAATGAGGTTGCAGAGTACCACACACATTTCCTGATGGATTTTTGAAGCTCCCAGTGATGGGGGCCCAGGATTCCTGCAGGGCCATTCCAACCTTTTAACCCGCCTATCTCTTTCATTGATGTTGATTAAAACTTAACTGTCACTCAACAGCTTTTAAAGTTCCTATTAGACAGAGTTTAAATGCCTGTAACTCAGGGTTTACAGCCCCCAATAATCTGAGAATCGGGTGAGAAGGAAGAAATATGACTCGTCCAAGCAAACGTGGAAGACTTTGCCAGAGAACACATCAGCACAAATCCATGCAGCTTTACTGGAGCTGTTCTCAGACCAGCAAGCTGGGTCCTTCTCTCTTATTCTGATTACCTCCCTCTTTGCAGATTCTGTTCTGCAAAACTTCAGAACTTAAACGTTAAGATAATTGTTTGGAAGCAACAATTAAATATGACTTAATATTTAGATTTTTGTCCAAGGAACATAAAATAGGGGTTGTTTTTTGTGTATTTACCCATCTAGTTAGGGCAAATGCAGTGCATGTGAGGACAGAAAAATGCTGGCATTTATTCGCCATTTCTCCATCTCACTGAATTTCCTAGCAGTGGTACAGCTTAGTGTTTTCAAGGTCTGCAGAGATATGTAAGAATACCTGAATTACTTACAACCACTGGAAATTTGATTTGGACTCAAGACCAAGAATTAAGCTGATACTTAGTTCCTAAAGCAGATATAAAAGTGTTAGGAAATCATGCATGGAGATGGTTTCCTTGGTTGTAGCCAAGAGGACTATATTATTAAAAAAAAATAGAAAAGCTAGTAAAGTTAAAATCAAATAATGTGCAGAGATGACTGCTTTCAATTAAAGCTTCATGCAGCCTAGAATATTAACTTATGGCAGAAAAGCTACTGAAAGAGCTTAAAAAGCACCCCAAGCCCCAAAAAACTTGGGGCTAGAAGCTTGAAATGACCAATGAGTTTTGAAATGTTATAGACACAGTTTCCTACAGTACTGATGGAGACAGTAAATTTGGAATCTTATTACAAAAATTGAGGGTGTTTGCTTCAAAGACATAAAAAACCATAGTTGTATTCAAAGTGGAAAACAACTTTAGGAAGGCAATAAAACAGTATGACCATTTTAATATAAACTTTTCAAATTTTTTGAAAGTATTTCCTGGACTTCAGTGTCCTCCTCTAAGCAGATCTGTATTATGGACCAGCACAGACCTTTGCTAAGTGAGTGAAGTTGGTTTATTGATCCCATTGTCCAGGCATGGAACCTTGCATAGCATTGAGATAACACTTTCCAAGTTAAATTAGCACCTCCAGCAAAATCAGGGCATTGTTTTGCTGTAGGCAGATAGCAAATCTGATTACATGTTCTAGATGAAAATAAAATGCATTCTGCTTGAAAACATGATAAACCACTGCTCTCTTAAATCTGCTACAAGGTAAAACTCTTGCTGTTGCCTTGGTTAATTTAATACTATTGCTTAAATTATCATCTCTCTGAATTTACCATCACCTTTTGAAAAAGCAGTCAGGATTTCCTTTTGAATAGTTTGAAAATGTCTTGCATTCCTTTGATCTAAAATAGGGATAACAGTAACCATCAGATTCATTAAGCAAAACCACATCTACTGAATTTACATGAGAATGTAAATAATTTTTCATTTTCCCGAATGATAATCTGATTCTTAAATGAATAATTATTTGTCCTTTGCCTTTATCATTTAGCACAGCTAGGAAACTGAATTATTGATGAGGATAGATAAAATAATGTAGTTGCCCTCAAAACACAATGAAAGCCTTTAGGACATATTCAGTAAGTGAGATTATATGATGAGGGATTTTGAGAATGGAATTTGAGGCTTTTTGTATTAAATTTACTATGTAGCAGGACTTCTTGCGTGTTAGAGCATATTATCAACAGAAACTCTTAGATGGATTGCATTAAACAATTTCATTAGTGGTATGATATATTCTGAATGGCCTACAGTCAGTTCTTTGTAATGAGCAGTGGTGAGTAGAAACTATTTTGCATAATTTTCCAGGAATTCTTAATGGTTTCACTTTATATCCTTTTATAATAAAAAAATCAAACTGCACAAATGTCCTGTTAGCTTTAGAAGATTTGCAAAGGCTTGTGGAGAGACTTACACAATAGGTGTCCAAGTGTGAATTGCTAACAAACTTTTAACCATAGGAGATCCTCAGCCCTTCATGTAAGTTTCTTAATAACAAAATGTTGCTGAGGGAAGCAAATACTCGAGATTCAGGATGTTTATGTAAAAATTGCAGGGTTAACTCTGATTTTGAGAGTATGTCTCAACTAGTATGATAGCAGAGTACGCTCTATAGAGGAAAGCTTACCAGGCAATCTGAGTCTGTTATACTCATCATAGAAAAGCCACCTTATACTGTTAAAACTTTACTATAAATCCTTTCACAACTTGCTCAGAAATCAAATGTAACCAGCAATTATATAAACCCTGTCAGGTCAATGGTGGCCTTAGCTAGGTTGGAGCAGCATCTGCAGAGAGCAAAGCAGGAAAAGTCATTTTCCCAAAGCAGAATATCTTCTCTTGGTGTCACAGAGTGCACATGTATAATGTGCTGTGTGCACTTTGTGTGAGGGAATCAAAATAAATTGACTGGTGGGGACCAAGCATCCCTCATTGATCTGTATGAACTGAACTAAGTCCCTTAAGCCACATAAATCAGTGGGATGAGTCGGAAAGAGAAAAGGGAGAGAGATTTCAGCCCCACGAGGAATTTAAGGGCTCATTTTTCGTCGTTCTTCTTCTAGCTGAGCTCTCATTTCATATTTTTGGTTTATAACGATTCTTTAAAAGTTTTTGTGTTCATCATTGATACTATTTTTGTCTCACTATCAATCACCTGTAATTCCCACTAAATTATCCTCTGTTCTCTGCTGACTGCCACGTTCTACTGCTGACTTGTGGACACCAGGTACACCTTGATAATTTGTAATTCATGGGAGCTCATGATATTTGGTTTAGCCTTATTTTCTTTATAGCCTGCAATTTGTTAAAATGATGGAACTGATTTTTTTAAACTGTTTTAAGCATGCATTTTAATTTCCCCAAATGCTTAAATTAAAAAAGAAAAAAAAGTTTTTAGACTGTTCTGCAGAAATCTAAGATTCCTTCACACACAGAACTCAAGTACATTTTGTTTTTCCAAGGGACAAAAATTAAATGAGAATTTTATATGGAAGTAAATTGACATATCAAACCTGTTAATTTACTGCTGATTTGATACAAATAAAAAATTTGGATATTTCCTCTAGGGGGATAGGAAAATCTCTGAATAACCATTCTATCTTCACAAAGAATCTCAGAAGAATAGGTTTGCTACAAATTAAAGAAAACCTCCATTTACCTTGCAAAATGCTCTAAGTCATTATATTTTGGGATTCAGCCCAGTGTTTTTACAAATTGAAATGATGAATTTTATCGAAGGGAAATAAAAATGTTAATTGTAATGTTCATTCCTGTGTCTTCTTTTATAATAAATTTATTACAGGGGTATGTCTATGTCAGCAGTGATTCTTGAACGTCTTGATATTAGTCTTTGAAAAACTTCAATTATTGAGAATTCCTGCTGTTCATTACAAAAATGAAGAGTTTTTAATTTGAAAAATTGCAAAGAGACTTCCTAGCAGTTCTGAAATGAATCCTAAAGCTCTAATTGTGGAAATCAGCTGCATTGCTTTTGATGCATCTCATTAATAACAAAAAGCCTCATTCCAGTTATTAAACTACCCTTGCACGTTCTGTGCTGATAATTTTTTAGTTTTTACAGTTTGTTGCTTGCATTACTCCCCAGTGACATTATATGTGTAGATTTTCCTCCAACTATGTACAACTGATTAATAATATTAAAAATGAATAACATCCTTTGAGCACACTGAAGAATTAAGAAAGGAAAACAGTTTTAAACCTTTAATATAATCAAAAATTATACTGAGGTTTTCATGTTGTTTTGCTTATGCTTCAGTTATTGCTTTCATTAAAGTTTTAATTTCCAGAGATATTGCTTTGATAAAATTGTATCTTTGGTTAGTATCTGTGTTCACACTGAAAATTATGGGCCTTTTCTGTCATTTATTGCCATTTATTTTCTGTTTAATTACTTTTGCTAATCCATACAAATAATAGAGAAAAATTGAATTAAAACACTTTGTCTATACAATCAATGAATGAAGAGTGAGAACAGAGATTATAATCTTCAAACTCAAGCACTACAGTAAAAGAAGAGCTGGTGAGATCTTTATTTTTTTCATAATAGTGCTCTGTTTTTCCACTGAGGTAATGAGTGCAAATATTAAAGTACATTTGATGGGGAGGATACTATTAGAATTTTTACTGTATTTTTAAAGAAAAATCTAATTTATCAATTACAATTGTTCTGTAAGATAGTTGTGGATTATTATCCTAAATGATGCAGATGAGATCCCTGAAACCAGGGGAGGTTGGATCAAAACCGCAGTTTGGTGAAGTACTGGAGGCGCAGAATAATTGAAATGAGAGGTGGTGGTGACCAGTATGTGCAGCATGAGTGAGGTGGAAAGAGTTCAGACCATCCCAAATAGACCTCAGTAAAAGATTTCTTTGTATTGTGTGGTGTCACTTGAAAAGAATAAAGCAGTGGACATCCTGTTTATGAAGAGATAATGATACAGCATGTGGAGGGAAATGTAATTGGTTCTTTTGGTCAGTTGTTACAAGCATGGTTGTTTTAGTTGATAATTTTTTGCCATAAACCTTCTGTTATAATATTTCTCCTGAGAAATGAAACAGCATTCCTGCAGGCACCTGTATGAACTCCTCTTCAGGGCATGTTGAGTTGCAGGGACCATCTGTGCCGGTCTTCATGTGAATGTAATTTTGGCACTGGCCCAGTACCACACCCCAGCTGGCCGATGTTTACTGCAGGGTGTACCATACAGAAATCTCACGGTCCCTCATTTTCTTCTTAATGAAGATTAAGACTGCATCAGTTGCTTTGAAGGGCAGCTGAAGGAGTGAAATAGAGAAGGAACTTGGTGCTTGTAAAAGATGAGTAGATAAAATGTAATCTGGTAAACCCATTGCAAACCAGATTTGATTTTATTTTTTAATTGTGTTGCCAGTGAAGAACTGTAATAATCATGGCACATTAAAGCTTAGCACTTACTCTGGTTTCCTTTTTGAAAGTCTCTTTAAGTTTCATGATTACACCTGATCTTTTTTTCACAGAAAGTAGGGTTGGCTTTCTCAGGTATAGGCTTTAATGAGCTGAAAAAAAGACTGATTCTGGGAAGTAAAGAAAGTGAATTCATCCTTAGTGGTTTTGTGGCTTAAAGATGAAGATTACATTGCAGTCACAAACGTGAGGGGGAGATTATCTTGTATGGATATCCACACTGCATGACTTTGGATAGCAGCAGCTAAATTAAACTGAAACAGCCAGATTTAAACTGGCTATCATGTATTAAGTGCATAGTCAGAGTGTTTGTGAGAGGAGTGCCTTGGGAAATCTCTTAAAATCAGGGCTGAACATGCCAATGCCACTGAAAATTCCAGTTCTCTCAGTTATGATGGTGTTGACCCTTGCTGCTCTTTCTAACTTAGGTGACACCAGACACGCCCTGATGAGGTTCTCTGCAGCATCCAGAGTCTGTCTGCTCATAGTAGCTGTACTGGTGGCATGAGCAGTAGAAGCTGATCTTCCTCTGAGCATGTTTAATTGAAAATCTCCATCTCTTTGTCTTCATTAGCAACATCCACTTGATCCTGTAGTTGTGGTTATGGTGTATTAAATGTAGGAATTAATTTGGTTTGGAAAAACATTCACACCAGTTTACATCATGTTGAAAGACCCAGTTTATGATAAATCACCCTGTATTAAAAACTTCTCCCCTTATCAAAAGGAGAAAAACTCAGTACAAGCTGTATGGAAGAATGGTCTCAAATAAGTGATTTTAAGGGGGATGTTATTCAAGAGAAATTAAATGTTTGAGTGTGCCATGCCTTCAAGATGAATAGAAATTGCTTCATGTATTGGCTGCTTTATAGAGAAAAGACTCAGATTTCCAAAGGATTCCAAGAGATCAGGACTCTATCTTCCATTTCTAGCTTTTATACTTTTTTTGAAAACTAGGTCAAAGGCCTTACTGCTATTACTGCCATTTAAAAAGAATTTGCTTCAATATTCATCCCAGTGAGCTTTGGAGAAATTTCATCCTGCTCATTGCTGCAGGGATTCAGATTTAGGACTTGCTGTCTTTATATCACTGACTGTAAAAATTGAGGATGGTGGTAAGAGATGATTCCATCCAACATGTAAAGCACTACAAAAGGAAGTCTTAGTCCAGTTGTGGGGTAGAATATTTAGCAGTATCCTGTTAAAGCAGAGCAATTTCTCCAGTGACTGGTCCATAATACCTGGTTGAGGTTATGAAAAAAGGTGTTTTTATACTGTTCTTACCTAGATTTGCTGTCCTTCCTTTAGAAGTCCAGGAGAGCTGCTGGAGGAAAATGTATAGATTTTTCCCTTATTTTATCTGAGATCATGGGGTGGGGCAGGTGTTACCTAAGCCAGAAGCAGAAGGCATCATCAAATAGTACAGAGAAAGCTCTAATTATTGTCCTAAATGGAGCTAAAGAGATAATTAATTAAATTCTTACTTTTGCTGTTCAGGTCAAGCCTTTCAACATGTAGATGTTGAAATAACATCTAACAATTATGTACACATTTCTGAGAATGAGCCATTCGCTAAACAGGCCTCAAGTGTCTTTGGAAATCTCTACATTTTAACATTGAAGCTCTGCAAACAGATCTTTTGTCATCTGGGGTGATCTTATAATGTGAGTTCTTGCAGACTCAATGTTAAATCTGTTTCAAATCTGAGTACATTATTCATGACCAGGTCAAATATTTTGCAAGTTTTATGTTGTAAAGTAGGGCCAAGTTTTTTTTCTCTGTATTGGTTTGGAAAAACATTGTATTGTATGACTTTCTATTAATTTTTCTCGCTAATAAATACAATTTTCCATTTGTGCAACAAGTAGTTATAACGTTTTTAATTTTGCATCAACCAGTTGTTTTTATTGTAAACAACTGGCTATAGTATTAAACAGTTTGGTTCAGTTATATTAGCAACATCCTGACTTGTAGGAGAAGGGAATCCAGGTGACCTGAGCCCTGATCAGCACCAGCTGTGTTAATTACCCTGATCAGCACCAGCTGTTAATTACCCAATGCAGCCTCACCCTGAGGAGTCACAGCTGTATCCAATAAGGATGAGTGAGATCAAAGGGAGTGCCTTGGCTGCTGAGGGGGATCATGGAGGGACCTTGAGGAAGAGGGAACGGGAGGATCATGGAGAAGAAGGATCCTGAGGAGAGAGACTCAGCGCTGTGAGGTCAGTGTGGGTGTGCAGTCAGAGCCTGCTGTTGGAAGCTGCAGTCCCAGCCTAGCTGGGTAAAAGCCTGCACTCAGGGGCTGCAAACTGATCCCTGCAGGCAGAGTTCAGCAGGGAATAACCAGCAGCCAGAGGCTGCAAGGGAAACCTGCAGCAGGAGCTTGGTGCAGCCAGGGTCAGGGAATGGTTGGGGTCAGGATGGCTGAGCTGTACAGAGGAATAAACCAGGGCCCTTTTCATGCTGTGATAAACAAGCAGTCTGTGGCTCAGCTCATTTCTACTCTCTAACAAGAGGGCTGCTGCAACACTGACTGGATATTTTCAGATACTTTTGCTTTGTACAAAATAGAGTTGACTTTGTTTAGTAGCTGTTTAGTACAAAAAGACCCCAACAAATAGAATTCTTCATTTATTGATGTTTAAAAATTTGGCAAAAAGAGAGGAACACTTCAGTGTAAAAGTATGAAACTTCACCTGGTTGCTTAGCACTTGGTGCATCTGTTGCATTTGTTTAATTTAAGGGAAATGGTATTGTATGGTGCTGATAATCTAATCTGATTGATTAGAATGTAATTGATTCTGCAGTAAGGAAAAGCAGTCAGCTGAGGGGAATGATCTTCTTATCAATGTAAATAGATACTTGAAGGGAGAGTGTAAAGAAGATGGACAAGGGCTGTTTTTTTTGGTGTCCAGTGACAGTTTGTGTTCCCCTAATACAGCAAAGTCAAGGAGAAATGAAGTGAGTTTAGGAGTTCAGCAGAGAGCCACTAAAATTTTCAGGGCAGGAGCTGTGAGCCTGTGGTGAGGAATTGGGGGAACAGCTTGTCTTACCTGGGGATGAGATGTCTTCCCCTATGGGCAGCCCCTCAGCTTCTGCCGGTTTACCACCAATGCAGTCTAACAGGGTTTAGTTTGCTCAGTCAAACAAATTTTCTCACATCTCAGTCCGGTTCAAGAGTTAAATTTAGTGCTATCTATTTGTCTATTATTTTGAAGCAGCAGCTGAGAAACAAAGTTTTTGTCAGAGCCAATCCTTACCTTCTATTTGAACCTTAATTTTTAAAAGATGTTGGAATGTTCTATTGAAGAGGAAAATGAAAGTAATCAAGACTAAGTTTCAAACAGAACCTTTTGTGTAGTCTGTGTAAGCACCACTTGTTCCCTGATGTCTCATTTGTTTACAAAACAGCTTGGATGAAAATGGCATTCCAAAAGCAAGGGTTTCTTATAAATACAAGAGTAAAATTGTGCTTCTGTCCTGTAACTAAGAGCAGTTCTGACAGACAGGTCAACATAAGCTCCTGGAGACTATTTTTTATGGTAAATAATCTCCATGTGTGTCCCAGGTTTTAGCTTTAGGGACAAGCTGCACACAGCGGCCTTGTGAGACAGATGAACACGAGGCCAACAGATGGACTGGAAAAGGATAAGTTGTGTCTTCTGACTATTGCATTAATCAGTCATCTTCCCAGATGATTTTTTTTTCTATTGGAAAGGCACTTCAGGGAGTAATTAATAATTTCAGAGTATTCTTAAAAGGTAGTAAGATTTTGATACAATTTCTCTAGTACCCTATTTTTATAAGTGCATAATCTTCCCTCTATGTAGTGACAGAGTTCTGTACTTAGTAAATGTGAATAATTAGCTGAGCCCTTCAAACTTTAGAGATATGGAATCTTGATTTCATTACCTTCTGTTTCGTTTAGGTCAAATGGACTTTTGCATAGAACAAGGGAATAAGTTTAAAGGCATAGGAAATTAAATTTTTATGACTGTCTTCCCACCAGGGTTGATGAATCAGGCTGACTTCAAAGAGAAATGAGGTTTTCATGTCATCTGCTGTTTTGAGTTTTTCTAACGTTTAAAGGGGAGGGAGCTTTCATGTATCTCTCTCTCATACGCCACATCTGATCCAGAGCTGATCAAAGTCTTTTAGTTAATTTCAGTAGGTCTCCGGTAGATGTTAAAATCAGTTTTACTAATTGCCAGAAAGGAAAATGGGAGCTAGAAGTGTAACTTCCATCAAGGCCTTATGGAGATCAACTTTGAGCTATGCAGCTGTGCCTCAGTTCCTCTGTTGCCCAAGGCCTCTTTCTATCAGAATCTGTAGCTGTACAACTGAAGAGGGTCTTCAGCGCGTCTTTTGGGGAAAAAAAAAAAAAAAAAATCTAATTTTACATCTTTTAACAACATATTAAACCCTTTCTCCTGTACTAAGTATGCCATTTGGTTTCTTTACTCTCTGAGTCCGCATACCACATGATTTTTAGGTTAGCTCATGACAAATGACTGTATGAACTATAAAAAGTAGAGAGGGCAAGATACAAAGCTCAGGTTTATAAAAGCTTGTTGTCATGGTAGGAATGAAGTCTTGCAGTTGAAAAGGCAATTGTGACTCCCTTCAGCACAAGTGACCCCTCCAGCCTGTCTCTGCTTGTTGCAAGATTAGTCTTTGTTTTGCCCAGGGGACAGACATGATGTGTGTGTTCTAACAGCTGCTCCTGTGAACAACACAAGGCATTACAAGAAGAGGAAAGAATTTTCTTTATAGTGATGAATTAAAAAGTAGAGCTACAAAAAAATCAGTTATTAAAAAATATTTTGATGGACATTGGTATTAAGGGAAGAAGAATATGTCTATATCTTGTTTTCAGCCACTTGGAAAGGCACTTGGCTGTTCTTTTCTACTACAACGGAATTTACAGCATAACTCATTAGTGTCCTTTAACTGTGACTAATAGGAAATCATGTTTATTCAGGACCTCTGTGGCCTCTGTCCAAAGGGATAATAAATGTACCATCTGTGAGAGTAATTTGTATGATGTATACATATATGTCCAAAGAACTGGAAGCATAATAATAAGCATGGCTTTTGCATAGATTCAAGACTATGCCTTTGATGGCAGGGTGACTCTCTGCTGCTGTCAAGTTGGAATAAGTCAAACCTGATGTCTTGGTGACTCTTTGGGCTGTTAACACTTCCCTGAGGTACTGGAACCTTTTCTGGTTTGGAATTTGGAGCAGTTCACAGATGGCTCTACTAGTTTCATGTTAATAATTTCAAGACCCAGGTCTGAATAGGGACATTCAGATAGATTAGAGATTGTTATGATTTGAAACAGGTGGATGGAAGTGCTCCTGAATGACACCTATCGGGTATTTTTCATGGTTTTGAATTACTTGTCTGTTTCATTGGATACTAAATTTGTTCTCTCATAAAAGATGAGTGTAGTTCCTTCCACTTGAAAATATCACACTGTCACACCTTTAAAAAAATTATGTGTAAATATGCAGTATATCAGAATGTTTCAGAGCGCAGGTGCAATATCAAAGTAGAATACAAAAGTAAGTGTGCAGTAAGGATATAGAAATGGAAAATAATATATTTAGGAAATTATTTTTGCTGTTTGGGGTTTGGCTTTTTTATTTGGTTGTTTTTAGAGAAAGGACTGTTACTATTAGTCACAGAGTCAATGTGAAAGTCTGTGGGGTAATAAGCCCAAGTAACCTGAGGGTTTTTTTGCTTATGGAACAGTAAGATTTGTGTATATGAGAGAATGAGTCAGAAATTACCAAAGCAATAGTGATGTCAACACAGTGTTCATAAAATCAGGTTATTTCATTACTGTTCACCTTAGAACAAGACTGGAGATGGAGAAGTTTGGGTATTTTTAATAGTTTGAAATACGTGGTTTGAATTCTCTTGCTTGATTGCACATTCTGTGATTCTAACACATTATCTCCAGTAGCAGCATGATTCCTTCAAATAACTGCAGAGCAGTTTTGGTTTTTTTTGTAAAACTACATTACCAAGTATACGAATTACTGTTTCACTTCCTGCCTAAGTCAAGCAGGCTTACACTACATCCAGGTGTAGGGAAAACAGGCAGCATTACAAATAGACCTTCATGCCTCACTGTTTTAGCCATAACCATAACAATGTGTTCAAAACCTGGCCAAAATAAAGGCAGGTGGCAACTGATGTAGCTCTCTATAAGGTCCTATGCTCTCTGCAGGATCACCAAAACAAGATTTTTTTTCCCTCTTTGAATGCTTATCTTTTCCAAAATAAGGCACACCCACAAAATTTATCATGAGCAGGCAAAGGACATGTACTGAGCTTTGCAGAGGCTGCTGAAATAATCATGAGCTCTTTTTGCGAACAGTTCTAAAAGCAGGCATTATTTTCTCTTAGGTTCATAAATATTGGTTTCCCGCCTCTCTGTGGCTGAGATGGAATATGGATCATGCACATGAGCTCAGTCATGTCTGTCCTCTCTTTGCACAGTGCAGAGGGGTGGTACCTCCTCTCTGAGGCACAGGTCTTAATCTCCCTCTGGAGCAGAGATGTTCTCACCATTGTGTGCAGCTTCCAACCAGCCAGGACTTTGTACTTGATCAACCTGGCAATTTCCACATTGAAAACTTCCACATCTGCAATACTCAGCAACAATTTCCACAATACAACTCCCCATTCTCATCCTCTCTGAGGATGCAACTACTACTGAGTTATATTATAACCAGATTCAAGTTAACCTGGTTAGCCTCTGTGTTTTCCACTTCTAGAAGTATTTCCCTTTCCTGGTCTTATATCAGTGCAGTGGGCATCTTGTGGTGCCTATTCCTACCTTCTTGGAGAGCTGCAATTCGAGTTGTAATATTTCAGTGGGGTCTCTCTGACATACTGTCTGTGGAATCACTGAACAGATCTAAAAATATGTGTCTTCTTTCTAGGCAGGTTTTTGTGTTCTGCCACTGCCTGACTCTGAATGCCTTAGTCAGCAGGACTGGGAAGTCAGCAGAATTCCTGTGCTCGTTCTGCCAACTGGCCAGTTCCAAGGACAGGCTGAAGCAGTGGGAGCCCCTGTTTGCATCAGCACGTACAGCCCGCCTCTATGGGCTCGCCACCCCCACATTGCTACTCAGATTTTTTGATTGTTTTCCTGCCACATTTGTGCATGGTTTGTGTGATTCTTGTGACTTTTCCTGCTGCTAGCAGTACTGAACAAGAGTTTTGGTATAATCCTGGTTTATAAAACCGAATAACCAAAAAAACCTCTTACCTATCCAGCTCCTAGGGCTGCTGTACATGGGACTCACTGTTGAGCATCAGGAATTGCTGGCCTTGTCTCACCCCTGGGGAATCTGGTAGGTAAGCCCCAGAGATGCCTGAGAAATCCAGGTCTGGCCCTCTTAGAAACCTCCCCTTTTCCACAGGAAATTATTCTTTAAAATTAACTATACCATTTCACTGGTTGATTTTCTAGCAGCAAAAGTTGAAATAGCTGTTTTTATCATGAGTTGTCAAAATTTGGATTAGGCTGGAAACATTTACAGCCAATGTTATTGATGCTGATAAAAATGCAGCTGCTCAGTAGAAGAAAAACCTCAGTTATGGTATGTAGTGCCTAGCTTTTATTGCCTGACTCTGGAAACAGGACATTATGGGATCACGTTCCATGAAAGTTTATCAAGTTATAGAAAGAATCAGTGTGAGTCCCAGAGTCCTCAAAGTCCTTTGTCTGGTTTTTGTTGTCCTGCTTTTCACATGACTGGTTGTCCACTCATGGCTGGAAATCTGAGCATTAGGGTAGCTGAGGAAACGGTCACTGGGTGTGCCACCTATGAGACACCAGGAAATCCTCCTCACCTCTCCATGACACCACCCCAAAACTGAACCCAGGAGACCCTTTAAGAGTCACTGTAGTTATGGTGGTAATTCATGTGCTTTTTATTGAGAATGAAATTGTGACTCGCATCTTGAAATAGCGACAGGCTTATCCATTCACAAAGATTAATGAGAAAAAGACATTGAAAGAAATTTTCTAGTGGAAAAATTTTGCTTCCTTTTCAGGCCAAATAGGAATGTTTTGCCTGTGAAGTTTTGTTGCATGTTGAGCAAACAGCATTTGATTATATTGTCTAAGCAGACAGAACAAAGCATTGCTAGACAATTGCTAGTCTTAAGAAAAATAATCCATCTAAAATCCTCCTTTAGGCTAATGCTGCTCTTCTCACATGCAAAATTCCTAATCTACATAGTTGTAATTAGAGAGAGTATTGTTTTGGTGAGAATGAGACAGGCGCAGAAGACCCAGTGTTTGCACATAGAAAATCTGCTACGTGAGCCACTCGAGGTTGCACAACCACTTGGTGGAACAGTAAGATTAAAATAAAGTGTATCCTCAGTGACACTGTACAAGTACCATATGATTTTTCACACATACACCCCAAGCTTAGTTCTACTAAACACAATTTTTGTCCCTCAGTCTCTGATGATCAAGAATGAACATCTGCAAGGAATGTTTTTGTGTCTTCTGCTTAATGGAAAGTAAATCAATGAATCAGTTTTGTTATAGTTGTGCTGTGGGACTGCTCTGTGCCTCACAGCCACGTGGCAATGCCCCGCTGTGTTCACTAGCAGTGCTCCCATGCCTGTCCCCAGCCTGATCTTCTCCCTACGTTAATTAGCTGCAGTGGGAACTTGGCTTTAGTGTTCCTGTTCGGATGGGGTGATCTTCAAAGTCCTTTTCAACCTACATGATTCCACGATTCTGAGAGCTCAGCTGATGTCATCTGCCCCCTTCCCTTTTCTGGACATTACCTTAACGCACAGGTAAGTCTTCTGTGGTGTCTTCATGTCACTTAGGTGACATCACATAGCAGAGCAAGAATGGAGCCTTCCCTTAGGAAAGGCGACAATTTGGATTTGTGGCAATCTGCGATAAATTTTGACAGCTGTTTTTTCAGTGGCCTGTGGTTTGTTTATAAGTAATATACTTTTAAATTATATAAAAAATACTTGAGGATAACTTAAAACTTTTGGAGCTGAGAGGGGTCTGATCCCCAACCAGTGTGGAGCTGAGATTGCAGAAGCAGCCCTTGATTCAAATTCGGTAAATGCTGATGGCTTTGAAATACACAATCAAAGTCAGCCCAGCTGTTGCCCAGCCCTTTCTGTCTTGTTAGACTGAAATGATACAAGAACACTTTGGATAAAAAAAACATTCAGAAAGAGCACTTTATATGTTTCTCATTGAATTGGTGTCTTCAGTTATCTACATCTAAACACTTGATCGATGGCAACTTTAGAAGAAACTCAAATGAAAGTCTTTTTAATGTACTTTTCTCTAATTTTATATGAACTGAATTATGATGCATCAACCACATGACACGCTTACTTGATAATCAAAAGGTTATCTTTGTGATAATTAGTTTTAAAATCTGTGCTCCTTGTTCTAAAGGGGAATTTTAAGTGCCAAAGCTACTTCTCTGAAACTATCAGGATAGCTCCTTCACATTTGTCACCTTGTAGTCTTGAGATTTTGCTGAATCATTTTCCTCTTCCGTCAGGCAGTGAAATGTGTAAGTATCTGATTTTGTGTATTTCATCAATACATTGTTCTCCCAAATGCTTGCTGGCTTTCAGAATAGATGGAAAAGTACTAAAAGCTAAATACTCTGAGAGAGACAGGCACTAGACACTGTTCATTCTTTGCTTCCCCACATACTTTAGTGAATTTTTTTGCAAACAATTTTTGTTTGCTTTTTGTGTGGATCGAATCTTTGGAATTTCACCATGTTTAGTATTAATCTGTGTTAGAATATCTGTTAGTGCTGTTGTAGTTACGGACAAGTTTTACTTTCATTTTTTGAGTTTGGTTCCTGGTGTTTTCTGGAAAATTTACCTTGCAGATGGAATTTCTTTCTGTAAATCTTCAGGGCAGAAGTGAAATTGGCTTTATATGTTTCTCTTTGTTTACTGTGCTGTCCTTGAGATGAAAAGTTTTGGATGCAACAGATCTGACCATGTCTTTGTACTGTGATAATTAGGAAACCTGTTTTAAAACTGGTCATTAACTTTTTTTCTCTGGCTATTAGAATCTTTCAGATGTATGAAGTTCATTTTGGAGCAATTAAATTCATAAGGACTTTTCTGAACTTGTGATGGCAGCTTTATTTTGAGTTGTACTTTGGATATGAACCGTCCTTAGCTCCAGGTTTAAAGCAGGGAGATAGGAATGGTATTATTGCCTCTGGTACCATACCCTCTGTAATGGAGTCAGTAGACAGGTAGGGAAGGGGTCTCAGCATGAGGCAGGAAAGGAGAGGGAGAAGAAACTAGAGTAAAGAGATTTAGTGGAGAACTAAACTGAAAGTGATGATAAAAATGGCAATTTGTTTTATCGCTCATGCCTCCAACTCACTCTTTACCCCCAAAATCACAGAATCAGCTAGGTCAGAAAAGACCTTGGAGTTCATCAAGTCTGATCTACAGCACACCACCACCTTCTCAACTAAACCATGGCACCCAGTCTTTTTTTTTAACACTTCCAGAGACGGTGATTCCACCACCTCCCTGGGCAGCCCATTCCAACGCCCACCCACTCTAAGGATGGTTCCCCCGGTGCAGCTCGAGGCTGTGTCCTCTCGTCCTGTTGCTGCTCTCCTGGGAGAGGAGACCACCAGATGTGCCTGGCAGTCTGGGCCATTACAGAACCTGGTGCCATCGCTGGCCCTGCCTTGTCTGCCTTGCTGGGCTCCTGCAGGGTCGCCCCTTTGCTGCTGAGTGCACAACCCTCCTGTTTGCTTGTGACTCTGGCTCCTGCCTCACTTTCCCTTATAAACCAGCCTGCCTTTACTGCTCCTTGAGATTGTCTTCCTTTTGGTAGGTGTCCGTATCTAAGATGCAAAACCAGCAAACCAAAACCCTGTTGGAGACCACATCGAATGCATGTACTGCAAAGCATATTTTCCTGTCTCTTTAGTTATTACCTTTTGTTGTGATGCACAGGGTTCTAAATTTCAGTTAACTTTGTTTTTGCCTTCTTATATTATTTTGCTTCCCCTGCTTTTTCTTTAAGGTAGATGCTGTCTCTGTGTCAGTCTCTTCACTGCTAGCCTAGAAAGCTTTTGAGCAGACTGAAAAAAAAAAAAAGACTGAGATTTTAAAGGTCTATTAATGGTTTATCCCTCGATTACTTTGGTACTGCTAATTTAACAGCATTGAGGAATGTAATTGGTGATCAAGAGATTATTAAACCAGATCAGATGAGGGTTAGATTTCATTTGTATACCCATGGTTTATGCTCCCTATGTTATAGAAGCAGTATGTAAACAGAGTTTGGTGTGAAAAAGGATGCATAATTTTGTAGTATCAGATGAGCATAGTAATCTTATATTCAGTTGCTAAACAAAATCCTTTTAAAATCTTTGAATTTCGGATTCTGTGTTAGCGAGAAAAGCAGCATCTAATCTGGAAAAAAGAAAAGGTGGTTGAAGACAACTTCCTCTGCAAAGAAACTGGGGCACTCTAATATGCATGCACTAGTTTCCCTACATGAGAAATGTATAAAGGATTTTCCACTGTCTGAACTGTCACTTAGATCCACACTGAAACATTTTGGCAGTTGCTTCCTGTGCAGCTCATCATATGTCTCCTTGATGATTTCTCACTCTGTGCAGGAAGGGGATGAGTGAGGAGGAACTAACAAATGATAATATAAAAAAATTTTCTCAGTGTATGTAATTTAGAAATGTCACATACACCTTGCAAAGAGTATGTGATCTTTTAAGTAAAGATTCTGCAAGGCAGTGTGGGTGGCAGTGGAGATTCTGCCACTGCTATATAAGTGTACTTGCAAGGCAGAATATGTATTGATTGTAATCATTCTCATAAAAGAAAGAAAGAAAGAAAAAAGCTTTTGAGACTGAATATGTTTAACAGGAATGCCAGTCTGTTGATGCTTCTGAGTGATAGCCCTGAAGGATAAAATAACCAGTGGAAAGCTGCCAGGAAAGGACATCACTGAAGTGGCTTCAGCTGGCAAAGATGTTCTTCCCTATGAAACCCTGTCAGGGACACTAGACTGTATTTGCAGAGCTGTTCCTGTCAGTGCTACTGTGTGCTCCTAATAATAGCGGTTACTGATGCAGTTTCTGAAAAACCAGCTAGGACTGACTGATTTGTAGAAAAAACTAAAGTTCCCTAGAGGATCTCATCTTTATTTCCATTTTTGTACAGACTAATACAGTTGTAAAGTGATGGTCACAGAATGGGTCAGAATCACTTAAAACTTGTGGCTTCTGCTTTGTGTTAATAAACACAAATCTAATACATTAGTTAGGCATTTTTTTTTCCTATTACAATGACTATGAAGCTGACACAGCAAATAACTAGTTCAAGATCAATCAAAAGTTTTCATTTTTGATAAGTGTGTATGCTGGAGAAAACAAATACAGCAGCACAACTGACAGGCTTCTCTCTGAAAAACATCTTCAAATATAAATGTCTTTTCAGAATGAAGAATGTCTAGATTTCATATTAATCCTTCCAATCTGCTACTTTTAAACTACTTTCCACAAATACCTAAAATGAGGGTGATTTTTTTCCCCTAAGGGATTTCAGAGCTCAAATTAACTGGATAGGCAGAGATAGGAGCTGAAGCAGAAACTTCTGATCTCCAGTCTTGCACTTTGTCCAGACCTGCCATGCTATGAACTAAAACCAGGATTGCATTTTTTGCACTGCTTGAGCTTGTGCTGTTTTACAGTCAAAAGTCTGTGTAACTCCTTCCAAGGGGCTTTGTCCGGCCTCCCTCTATCTGTTCTTATATTGCAGCAATATTCAGGCTCACTGAGCTCCAGAGAGGTTGTGCAACAGAGGAAACCATCACATTTTTAATGAAATCAAATTATTTCTGTACAGTAGCATTGACTTACCAGTCTAGCAAGAAACGTGTTTTGAAGTAACTTCAAAACTTTTACTGAAACAATAACTTGTTTTCCTACCAATGCCTATATTAAACAGGGGCCTTGGAGCCACTTTTTGGAAGTGTTACTACACTACTGAACAAAATTATATTGTACTTAGACTGAAATGTTGGAGGACTGAGACCTATAAGTTGGGACAACTACTGTGAAAATTTTAGAAAAAAAGTGAGGAAAGGGCAGTGGTTTTTTTTCCTGCTTTTGTCTAAATGGTTGTTAGTCAAAAATATAAATCTGAGCTGCAGTTTTATAATGTCACTGGCTTAACAAATACCTCCCTTTGTCACGCATCCTGTCAAGATAATAAAGATTTAAGCTCCAAGAATGCTTGCTCTGTGTATGAGAAACAAATTTAACAGAGCTACAATTTCCATTCTTTCAAGACATTCTGCCTGCAGTTCAGTATGGATCTTTAGGGATTATATTATTTCAAGAGTAGTTTTACGCAGCACCTCTGAGACCAGGTGCTGTGAAATCAAGTACCTGCATGAAGAAATCTGCCTCCTAATAAGACTTTTTCCTGGCCTCTGTTAACTTGACAGCTCCTTCATTGCAGAAGGATCTTCATCTGCTGTGAAGACACATTATGCAGCTCACACAGCCCTCCCCTGCCTGTTGAGTTGGGTTATTTCTGCAGTGCCATGGGATCTCCAGAGGCCTATTAAAATATATCGCCTGTTAGGCTGCATTCTCCAGGAAGGCTCAGAATAGGAAGGTGAGAGAGAGGCCTTGGAAATCCCTACAACATTCTGAAGGAATTGCAATACTTTAAGATGAAGGTTTGTGCAGCCAAAAGTGAAGGATGGCAGAAAGCTGTCATCAAACTTCTCCTGTGGGCTTTAATGCATACATATCTGAAATGTAAACATGATGTGATTCAGATATTTGTTGTTCTCCAGCAACAGATTATTTGTGTAAAAACAAGAAAACCAGCTCGAGATGACAGTCAGTTGTAGAAAAAGAACAGATAATCTCCAAGAAATGTGTAGAGTGATCTGAAGGGGAGAATTTTATCTTGTCATTTGGCATTTTTGCTGGTCTTAGTGGACTTCTGATTGTGTTATGAGCAAATTGAGATGGTCTGGTGTTAATATTGGAGGAGGTTTTTGCTGGAATAGCAGATACCAATGGTCACAAGAATTGAAAGGAGAATTATTCTTTAAATAGATACTTTGATTTGGTTTGAAAGTACTTGCAATTTTTCAAAAAGAAATCTTTTCTCCTGGCATCAATCAAAAGTAGCTTTGTTCACATTTAACAAATTGGGCCAATTTCACTGATTGGTCTGGTCTGGATCTGAAGATCTTCTGCACAGGACTTTAAGGGGACTCCACACTTTGATTCTCAGTAGAATGTCTCAAAACTAATTAATTCTTCAGGTTTTTTTTTTAGTTCCCCCCCCNCTGAACTTGCCCCCATTTTAAGACAAATTTTGGACTAAACATGTTGGTAATGAAAACTTCTTTCTGACTTAATTTCCTCTTGAAATTTTGAAATTTCTCATATGCTTTTCCACAAAAAAAGGTTTTGTGGTTTGTAACCTGCCATCCTAATAGTGCATTTTATCTTTGTCTTCTCAGCATTACCTTTCAGGTGACTATACCTTTCACTAGTTGGGAGAACAAATAAAAATAGTGTTTTAGAAGAAGACCAAATATCCTAATCGTCTGTTTGCTCAGGTAGAATTGAGATATTTTGTAGCTTATAAACCGAGGGCTTGCATCCCGTGTCTAAAATTAATGGGATTATTTTTTATTATTTTTAATTCAAGCAGAATTGAAATGTGTAGTTCTGGTAAACTCCAACGACAGATTTTTTGTGTGATTGTTGCAATAATAGACATTTTCAGAGAATCACAGAATATTGTGAGCTGCAAGGGACCCACAAGGACCGTCAAGTCCAGCTCTTAAGTGAATGGTCCATACAGAGATGGAATCCGTGACCTTGGTGTTGCCAGCACCAAGCTCTAAAAAATCAACACAAAAAACAATACTTAGCCAAGATTTTCAATGTGCTTCATATTCTCAGGAACCTAAACAAGAAGTTACACACAGAAACTGTGTAAGAAAATTGTTTCAACTGAAAAAATTAATGTTCAGGGTTTTCTTTGGGTTTTTAATAGAAGTAGCACCATTTCGAACTTAACAGCTTTTTACAGTATTCCTTGGCTAAGTGTATGAATGTCCATAAGAAACAGATTAACAGGGACTTCTATAGTAATAGAAATATTCACAGAAGTACCTTTTTAAACTTAAGAAGTGGGAGGAAATCTCATTCTCAATGTTAAGGCTCTGACTTTGTTCTTTTAAGCCAACTTGTTGCCTTTTAAAATTTTTTAAAGTTTTTTTTTCCTCTGTTTGTGCTTCATTGTTGCAGCAGTGTTAATTAGAAATGAATCAAGCATGGTGGGCAGGCAGTCAATACCTGATTTAATTACATTATCTTTAAAGAACAGAAGTAGGTAGATGTCATGCAGGATTCTGTGAGATCTCCACGAGGCACTAGCACCCAGAGTACTCAGTGTTATTTCAAAGTGATGCTCCGTAAGTTAGTATTTAGTAAAACCTTTTGTGTGAGGTACTTGTTCCCTCACTTTTCCTTCCCTCCGTGATAATTACAAAGAGAATTTTAATGCTGTTAATTTTCATTCATAATTACTTCTTTTCGTAGTGAATTTGGTCCAATGCCTAAGGTGTAACCTGTGTGAAAGTCAGTTTAATTTCCTCCCTGCCTTGTGTTACTCATGGGGGGTTTATCTTGCTTCACATTACTAAAGATGAGATGCCCTCAGATTCAGCAGGCATGACCCTTGCTATTTTTCCCAGACTGGGAACTATAATTGTCTGCATGTTCTGGATGCAGACTCAGACATTAATGTTAATAAGATGACACTGGATATTTAACATTCCAGGTTGTTTGCTCTTGTTTTCAGGCATCTAAAGAAGATGACTTAGGTTGCTTGAGTTTAGGACTGAAGCATTTCTTTGTGATCAGACGTGTGTGTTCGTAGAGCAATTCAAACCAGAGAGCTGGCAGGCAGCTAATCTGAGTGCCAGCTCTCACATTCCTGGTTTTTACTGGTTTATCCCAATCAAAAAAAGTTTAAATTAGTTTTGTGTTACTACATTAGAAAGGAATTGTTCAACTTTTGTATTGAAAGGAACTTCGTTTAATAGTGCCTTTTCATTTATGTATTTAATTCTTCCAAACTGAGAATATTTTGGTGTACAGTAATGAGGCCATGGAGAGTTGTGAGGGTTTTCCTTTTGTTGGCAGGTGATATTTCAAGGGGAATTTAATTTCTGATGTACCAGTAGCCGAATGTTTTGTATTAACTTGAACACATGTGGCAATTAATTGGTACCAGTTGAGGCTCCTGTGCCTTATGGCTGCCCAGCTGCTCTGTACGGGGTGAGGTTAGGCAACAGAACTTTGTCTTCTCGGGTTTGAGCAAGCACATCTGCCCGAGCAAGCTGCTGAGCAAAACAAAAAGGGATCTGTTTGAATGGAAACATTTAAAGACAGCTTGTCCTGCTGTTGTGACCAGAGCTACCAGGTGTTCCCTTTGTAAAGCTTGGGTTTGTAATTTTTTTTTTTTTTTTGTGAACCTTCATATTTATTTCTGTGGGGCAGGTAGAGCAGCGGACTTTTTTGAATGAGCAATTTCTGTTGATAACTGTCAGCACATTAGTCATCAGGAGAATTAGCACCTTCTCTGGTATTCTTGAGAAAGGTCGAGATTTTACTGTTAATGATGTGATACAGTTCGTTTTTGGTAACAATTTTATAGCTCAGTGTTTTTGACAGCTTTTAAAATTGTAGTTTAAGTGCAAGAGCCCTTTGTCTTGAAACAGTGTCAATGCTGTATCAAGGAGACCTTTGGTTTTTTGATTACATAATTTCTTACTGCACTAGTTCATGACATCAATCCAATTTAGCTGTGCACTTTGCCAGGATTTTCATTATCTCTCCTGCTTTTTAGATAAAGCTGATATATCCATGGGAAAAAAAGCCAGTAGTTAAAAAAGCCCCATGTATATATGATCACCTCACAGGTTTTACCCCAGGAGAATAAAGAAGAATGTTTGTGGCAGAGTTACATGAATTTAGGCAAGTGTTTATCCTGCCCCCAAAAGGATTGTCAGAAAGCTTTAAACCAGGAGGAGTACTTAGGAGACTGAGAATACTTGTGCTGTATTACAGGGTCATTGCTCAATAAGACATTTGGCTCTGTGTGCCCGTCCTAAAATAATTGCAAGAATTACCCCAGAAAAAGAAGCACTGAATATATAAACTAGAAACATGATGATATTAAGGGCCTCAAGTTGTCCATTTTCAGTAGACTCGTTCAGGATTAATTTGGGATCCCTCCTAACATTGTCATATGTTCTCTGTTGATTCCTCCAGTCCCCTGTACCATGTACTTTGGTATGGTGATTTTTCAGTGCTTGGTTTTTGAACGTCTTAGCTGTGCGATAAGAAAATGCTACTGGTAAGCAGAGCCCAAGTGTTGGCTATCACCCCTGCTGGAATTGCACCCTGAAATGCAGAGCTGTTGGCTTTCCAGGGACAGTTCAGCCCTAGATGCAGAGCTGCTGGCTTTCCAGGGACAGTTCCAGCCCTAGACGCAGAGCTGCTGGCTTTCCAGGGGCAATTCCATAGCAGCTCTGTGTATGTGTGCATTATGCATGAGTACAACTTATGAGATGGGGGTGGGCTGCATTTGTAACAGTGTAGAAAGATCAGAGGTTTTTGAACTTCAGCTGATTTTTTGTTTTAATTGGTGAAAACTATGCTTCTCTTCAGATAGTTTTGGGGCTCTTTTTACAGTTCATCTTCTTTCTGGGATATTTTGTATATGCTCAGATTTTGGGATTTCTGGTTATTATTATTTCAGGTTCTTTTTAGTCCTTCAGAAAATTTTTTTGTTTTGGCTTTTAATGTATATCAAAGTGCTTTAATGCTTTACAGACCCTTGCTTTCACTACTTTTTTGATCTTCTGCAAGTTCTACAAAATAGTTGTAGAATAAATGGTTAAATGAGTAAATTTGATAATAATTTGTTTCTGCACTTTAAAATAGCGCCATGTATATAGTAAGAATTTGTCAGTGTTCCAAGAATATTAACCGAAGTTCTCATTTTCTTTGAGAATACTCCTCTTTACTCTGAAGTATTTTGTTGCTAATAAAACCCTAACCAGAACCTCATCTCTGAACTCATCTGGAAACCCTTCATGAGAATAAACCAGAAAAACCCAAACTGCTTTGTGACTTTGGGGGAATTCTGAAATCACCATTCTGAATACAATTCAAGATGTATGAGGGGCTGGATACAGAAGTAGTCTGAACACATACCTTAAATGTAGCTCCTGACAGCGGCTCACCAACCAAGAAAAATTATTAACTTGGTTATGGTAGATTATTAATAATTTGCTCAGGCTTTTAATTTTAACTATTTAATTAGCAATTAAAGGAACAGAAGCTATTTTTCAACATATATAAGCTCATGCTGATTAGTTTGAGTGTTTTCTCACTGAAGAAGGGGAACAGACATTTACTTTTAAGATACTCAGCTCTCCTCCAGTTTCTGATGTACTAATTACTGTGTTTAATACTTACTATTTATGAACTCTTTATCATTTTCTATTAGTCATCATTTGAATGTTACATTCAGGTTTTAATTATGTTGTGTAGTTTGATTTATCCAAGCTGCACACTTCCTGCCATATCATAAAAGAAATACAATATATTAGCATATTTTTAATTTGCTTCTCTTTCATGTGCTGCTCCTCAGCATATTCATAACTTCCAAGGAGAGAAAGGTAGGCAATAAAAGTTTTCCCTTTGGTTTTTAAACTTGTTGATGTTCTTGTCACCTGGCAAAAACTGATTTGCCTTTTCAAGACTGGATGAATCTCAATCAAGTAGAAATTGAAATGTAAAGGATTTCTTTAAAGAAAATAGTATGAAAGTTTCAGATCAGGCAATTCTTGATATACTAAGCATAATTTCACAAAAGCTTTGCCTTTAAGCTTTGTAAAAAAATATCCAACACCATCCACATCCGCACACAGTGATCAGCTTCAATGATTTGTACTTTTTGCAGGTACCCCGAGGTAAACATGGGCGAGCATTTGTGGCTCTGTTTCTGTCCCCTGCCCTAACTCCCATGTTTAGCCTGATTGCGCTTCTCCTCTGTAGCAATTGCAGAGAAATCCTTCACTTCTGCTATGTGAGGCTTTGTATAGAGAGCTTGGAAAAACAGTTTGTGCCATATGGAAATGTCCCCCCCAAAAAAGACAGGCTGAGGGAGCTGGGGTTGTTCAGCCTGGAAAAAAAAAGCTGGGAACTGAAACACCTTCTGGTACTGAAAGAAGCTACATGAGAGCTGAAAAGGGTTTTTTGACAGGGGCTTGGAATGGAAGGACAAAGGGAATGGTTTTCCATTGACAGAAGGGAGGTTTAGAGCAGTTATTATCAATAAATTCTTCCCTGTGAGGGTGGGCAGGCCCTGGCACAGGGTGCCCAGAGCAGCTGTGGCTGCCCCTGGATCCCTGGCTGTGTCCAAGGCCAGGCTGGACAGGGCTTGGAGCAACCTGGGAGAGTGGAAGGTGTCCCTGCCCATGGCAAGGAGTTTGGAGCTAGATGGGCTTTGAGGTCCCTTCCAACCCAAACCATTCTCTGAAAATGAGCTGTAGAACCCCACACCTTCACCTTGATCTACATGCATACGTACAGAAAAAATAGTTTTGGTCTGGAAAATTTTTTAGAAGTCGCCATTTTTTAATGAGGAAATGTATTTGGGAAATGTCTTCTGAGACTTTCCTGAAGTTTCATTAATATTACCAGGCTAATTTCTACAATTTAATAGCTACATTGCCCATGGTGATTTAATTAATGAAGTTGTTTTATATATTAGTAAGAATAAAGGGATTTGAAATATTTTACATTTACCATGTGAATTGATTTTGCATGAGGCAAAAAACTGGAGCTCTGTTGTTTTGAATAAAGCAAGGAATAATAGTACTTAAAATTTTGAATTTTATATCAATCAGATATATATACCTGGAGTTTTGCCTGGTTTATGACATATGCAGGACTTAATAGATCACATGATTTTACATATTAACAAACAAGAATAATTATTTTAATTTTTTTTTCCACTTTTCAGACAGTCAGAATTTGGATAAATCCTTTAATTTTAGAAGTATTATTAAATATGATGCTGTATGCTATTGACACCTACAAGTTTAGCCTATCTAAACTGGGTTTCAGAAACAGAAAATAATTCTTTCCATGCTATTTATTCTTTGACTGTGATTACAGATTCTTCCATGCAAAACAAAAGTATGAAATGGTGAGCTCTTCCTTACATCTATCCATTCCTTCAAGGACCATCACTCCAAAACTAATTTTGTGTTGAAGGACTGTGAATTTGGGCATAGCCTTAGGCAAAAGTCCATCTTGGAGCTTTGGTGACAGTCTCTGTGTGGGAGCTGTAAGACAATATTTCTCCATCTACCATTAGTTTAATCCCTGCCTGAGCACTCAAGTAATTTTCAGCTAAAACTTGCTGACTTTTTTTAAATGGGGAATACCTACAGAATTCCAAGGATATAAGTCTCTGATCTGTTTGAAAAGATATTCCATTTCTCCGCAATCCCTTCAGAAGGCCAAATAGACTTGCAGAGCAAACGAAAGCACCTTGCTGTATCTATAGATCTGTTTGTTCAGGAGGGCTGTGTGTTCTGGCTGAGCTAGAGCTGTTTACCCAACAGCTCAGCAGTCGCAGCTTTTCCTCTACGGTATGAACTGGTGGCAGATCAGAATCCAAACAGATCATCATCTCTCTGAGTAAACTGCTGGGAGGTGACAAAAGATGAGGAGAGGTCTTTTTCTCCACAGATCTCTCCCCTGACCTGGGAGAGTTGTCTGCTCTCTAGAGAAGTGCAAGTGGGGCTGTGTTTGGTGCATCAAAGTGCCCCACAGGCGCTGAGGGATGATCGCAACGTCCACATGGAATTACCCATTTTCCCAGCACGCTGCACTTGCCCCACCACTGGGCTCACTGGGCTGTGGGACTGGTTGATAGAAAACAACTGAGGAAGACAATTAGAACAGAAAGGTGTCTGAAGCACAGACAGCTATTGGAAGAGTTTGGGTTATGAGAGGAAAATGATGTGATGGATAAATGAGAGATAGCTGCTGCGCAAGTTGCATCATTTGGGGTTTAATTTGGAGTAAAGGATGCTATACTTTGCTTAGAAAGATGTATTTTTGCCTCTTTCATTCTCTTGAAATTAGAATGTGCTGACTCCTGTAAAGTAAGGCAGTTCCTGGGAAATTTTAGAAGTCATTGATGGCTTTTCCAAGTCCATGGTTCACTTCAACTTTTTATTATACTGACAATGTACAAAAGGAAGGAGTAAATCAAACAGAAAAGAAGTTGTGTAACAAAGGAGGAGATTATAGACAGAGTACACTCAGATCTTTATTACAAAGAGATTCTTTTCCAGTGATGGGGAATACTGAGGCTCTTAAATGGCTAAATGCTTATTATCTGTAGAAAATGATAAAGATTTAATGGTCTTAAGTACAAAGCACACAGGAAAGGATTTACCTGTGGAAAGAAAAATCATAATTTTCAATCCATGATGCTTTCTGAACTGTGCTAACCTGAAATGATTTCCAACTGTTTCCTTTCATTAGACACTTGCAGTTCCATTTTATCTTGTTCTTGGGAGCAGTAATTTAAAGAAGTTACTAGAGATCAAGTCCTCCTTGCTTCTTGCCCATGTTCTCACCTAGGAGCTTTTATGAGCACTTTTGGGGATGCAAGAAAACAGTCCCTGTATCTATGTTTAAATATCCAGCTGGTATCTAAGAGACTGTAGTCTCCCAGGCTGCCTCAGAAGGCAGTGAAGGGACAGGGGATGGTCTGAACTGCGCTCTGGAGGACGTGAGGTTAAGAAAACTTGCCTTCAAAGAGTTCTGTTCCACTGTGGGGGTAGAGAGAGCCACAGGGGACTGAGATTGTCACAGCTTGGAAAGCCTAAATACTGCTCTGGGCACTGATTATCAAACTAAGCTCAAACAGGAGAGAAAAAATACTTTGTGGTAAAATAGCAGAGTAAACACTTCCAATTTAGTTGGTAATCTAGTGATACAGCTAATAAATTTATGAAGTATTAGAGTGTTATATACCTGTGTTAGAATTCTGGGGGTTTAGTCACTGGTTTTCTTTTTTTTTTAGTCTCGTCATTTTAGAACATCCTCTTTTAAAAATTAATTTATTGTTTTTTACTATTTTTTTATAGTAAAACAATTAATACTATTGAAGATTGTCTTGTAATATAAGCCCAGATAATGAGTAGTCATTGAGAATCTTATTCCTGATAATTTTCATAAGGAATAAGTAGTAGAAGGTAACCCTCTGTTCAGTACAAGCATTTTTAAAAGAGAAATGAATTTTTGAGATCTTACAGTTTAGCAAAATAAACATTTCTTGCTTATTAATTCTTTGAGGGTGTCCAAGAGGGAAAAGGCTGATTATATGCATGCCAATATTCTAATATTATCAAGTGAATAGGATTTTTTCTTAATTTCTAACTTGGTACGGAGCTGCTAAGGTACCTTATGCTAAAAGCATCATATGGTGAAATAGTTTTGATCTCTCTCTGTGTATGTACACGTATCTTCATCAGTTATGCTGCGAAGACAGGAGAAAATAATCCTCTCGTGTATTACTCTAGAGTATGCCAACACAACCATTACATGTATTAGTTTCACCAGTAGTGGTGTGGGCTGGATAAGCAGTAGCAGCCTTTAAATTATGCAAGTAGCTTATGAATCAGAGAGCTGCTTTGTCAAATGACTCACTCCCTTAGATAATTAGGCTGGGACAGATCTTGAGGTTTTAAAAGTCTTAATAGATTTTGGAAACTTAGGGTCCTTGGGAAAAAAAACTTTATCAGCTGCATATCAGCTTTTATCTATTTATGTCAGATTCTTGAGTTTACTACAGAGACAGCACGTAAACTGCTGAACTTCATTATAATTGTTTGAGTGAGCAGCCCAGGAACACTTGGTTGAGCTGATTGTATAGAATGTTATGCTTCAAAACCTATTCTGAAATTCAGCTCTTGTTTGAAAAAGAAATCTGGTTACATATTATTTTACAAGTGGCTAGTTGTTCAGCTATTTGGATCTGTTGTGGCAGAACACTTTACCTTCAAGTGGGGAACCTAATGAATTATCCAGTTACTGAGTTGTTTTCATCCACTTTCTATTGACCCCAGGCTCATCTTTGGTTATCCCAGGGGACCAGTGTTCACTGTCATACTCAAGAAGGAGCAAAAATCACAGGCAGTGATATTTGCACAATATTACAGAGAGTAACTTTGCAAAAATAAAACTCTTCAGTGTGTCATCAGTCAAGCAAGAAGTTCCAGACACATGCAAATGAATGCAAAATCTCTCGCTGACTTTTGTAAGTAAAACAATTTGGAACAGTGTTCTCTGTGTGGGAAGATGCCGGTCTGTGAAATACTGTGAGGAACTAGATTTGATTGAGTTATTCCACAGGGAACCCAACAATGGAGGAAGTGATTCAAGGTATGATAAATAATTTTAGGTTTAATTACTTCCTTAGGGTATGTCGTTCTCAGTATTTCCAAACTGCAATCTATTTTTCTCTTTTAAACTCAGTCCATTAGATGTTTTTTAATCATATATGATATGGCCTAGAAATCAGAAGGAATTTGGAGGCATACAGTTAAAAGTTCTTCACATCCTTCCAAAGGGTTTAAGGGAAAATCCCCACACTGCTGTGATGTATGGCTGTAGCATCTACAGCTCAAGAGCTTCTCTTTCCAGAGAGCAATAAAGGACAAGCTTCTTGCATTTCCCGGGTACTTTCCAAGGTTCCAGATTTATTTCTATTTTCTTCCCTTTAAAAAGTATATTGATATTTTACTTATGTTGTCCTTCTTTTTAGTGGCTTTTAACAAATACTTCAGTGAATCCTATCTGTCGTTGCTTTTGAAATTGTCTTTGCTAGTTTTATCTTATTAATTTATGGATTACTGGGAATATGGGTAATCGGCAATGTGACAATGCCTAGACCTTTGAAACAGAGCAGTGATTGTATTTTCTTGCTGCATTTTTATTTGCTTGACACCTCTAGTTCTCTTGCTTTCCCCTCGCTTTTGTTTTTAATAGCGTGTTTAGCATGGGTGGCAGTTTGGGTTTTGTTTTGCTAAGTGCAGGGTTTATTCCTACACCTCTTTTATTATGTCAGATACATCTTTACAAAAGTATTGCATCCACTGATGTATTTTTGCCTGAAAACATGGAAACAGCATGCCTCTTTGCTATCTAAAAAGGAGGCCCTGTAAGCACTCTCATTCTTTTGAATAATTACCTTCTTTTACTTTCCAGAAGGCAACCTTTTAAATTGGACTCCTTGTTTGAGTGAATTTCTGAAATCAGGCCAGTGACAGCAGTTGAATTGTAAGAAACTGAAAAATGAGTCTGATATTGTGTTTTTCAAACTTATACCATCAAAAATTCTTAATTTTTTGGTGATATACCCATAAACATTAAAGTATCTCAGCACCTTTGTAGAGACAGTTTTTTGATACTCCTGAAATAACATGGAAGACTCTTTGTAATTAAAGTAATAAATTCTCAGATGTGAAGAGCTTATTCAAGCAGTGATAAAGCAATAAGGCTTTTTGGCCCTATATGAGCTATTGAAGTGGTGATATTAGCAGTACTGGAAATGTTTTATTCCCACCAGCATTATAATTATTGATGAGTTGACACAGTGAGGATGGTGCTGGTTTCAGGGGTGGATTGCTGATTTAACACTGGGATATGTTTTTATGGCAGTATTTTTCCTTCAAACACCAGAAATGTCTTATGTGATTAAGAATTTTATTATTGTACTTTATAAGCTCATACATAAAATATTATGCAAAATTGATGCTACAACAATCCTTTATTAACATGATTTGAAAGGAAGATTTTCTGATAATAATTCAATTGGCTTCAATAGCGTGCAATGGAACAGCCTTATTTTATTGCCTTGCTGTTTTAGTTGAACCAACTAAAATCCATATGCTGTATGTGGATGGACAGTGATTTTGGCCTATTGACTCATTTATTTTAGAGAACTGAACATTGTTTTTGTTTCTGTTCTGTCTGTGTTTTGAAGTAATGGAACACTATGAACTTAAAATGCAACTTTAAAACAAAGCAGTGAACTGTGTATCTTCACCCAGCCTTCTGGAGCTGGCAGAAATGCAGGTTTGGTGGTGTCTGTTTAGGTGAAAGCTGATCTAGAGCCAGTTCCCTCCACTGGCAGCTTTCCCCCCTGAGCAGCTCCTGACAATGTTTTTGGTCTCCTCTGCCCTAAGAGCCCATGAGGGTGTTTCATGTTTCCTTCCTTTGCCCCATGGGGGAGCTAGGACGAGCTGTGAGTACGCCCAGGAGGACAGCTTTTCCCCACATTTTACTTCCTCTCTGCTACAGTACCGTGGGTGACCTTTCCTGACACCTGAAGCGCCATTTCTGGGGCTCCATCATCATCAGAAATATGTGTAGGTGAAGTGGTAATTGCTCTACTGTGATGTTTCTCAGAATACCATATAGCTAAAACATGGAGGAGTCCTTGCTGTGTTTCTCGGCTGGAATCCATAATTAGTCTATGGGGTGTTTGGTTGGTAGCAGAGGACTTTGGTTCTCCGCCTTGGTCACCTCAGTGTGGCAGGAGCTCTTTGGTGCAGGTGGTCATTTCGTGGTGGCGCTCAGTGACCTATTTGTGAAATCCTTGAGCATCAGGGAGAAGTTCGGACCTGTCGCCCAGCATGAGGCTGGGGGGTGTGGAACCCAGTGTTGCTCAGAGAAATGGTGGGGAGTTTCCAGTTACAACATTTCCTCCAGTTTAGAGACATGCCAAGTCGTTCACCTACTTATCAGATGGACTAAAAGTTGGAGGCTCTTTCAGGAGCATACCTAACCCTGAATATCAGCCTGAGAGAACTGGAGAAAAAGAATAAATGTCAGTTTGTTTAGAGATTTCCCCTAGTGTACTGACAAGAGGGAAGTCTATAACTTGTGGTCATATGGAGGAAGAATGAGATTTGGAGGAATAACTGCGCCAGTTGTGAGCAAAAAATATTTTGATCTTATCAAGGGCTCTTCTTTTGTTCACAGCCTTTATACATGGTAAATGTAGGAATGTCAGTATGCAGCAAACAGTCACAATAAAGCAAAAAATATTTTCCTATGCATAGTTTTTTTTTTTTTTT
>WBMY01005039.1:348278-469232 GCA_013397315.1 Donacobius atricapilla
TTTTTTTTTTTTTTTCCTTGTCTATGTTTTCTTAAAGGGTTTTTCCATGAACTACTGTTTTCCAGTGCTTTTTCCAAGCAATCAGTTCTGGAGTCAAGTCGTGGCCTTTGAATGATTCTCCCGTTCCTGCAACAGCCACTCCTGAAGTTACTCTAAGAGGGGGCAGATAAAGAGAATTAGATGAGCTTCCTAAGAAGTGGTCCAGTAGGTAAGTCAAGTCCATTTTATTCTATAGGTGTAATATTTCCACAACTCCTTCAAAAATTAAGTACTTATTGCCCAATAAGTTTTGCTATAAAAGTTGTAACACCTAGTTAAAACCCCTTTTCCTTAACTCTTATGGATGTAGTGACAATCAGAACTCCTTATGGACATACCAGGGGAAAAAAAAGTCTGTCACAGGGAACCTGTTCCTGGCAACGATTTCTAAAACCTCTGCAAGTACTTTTTCTATTTTAGAACAGTTACTGCACTTTCTGATCAAGGGACTGGAAATGTTGGTGGTGTTGTCTTGTTTCATCAGTCAGCTTAGGCAAATAGAACATTTGAAAAATGGGAATTTTAGGCTCAGATATATCTGGATTAGGTCCCGAAAGTCTTTTCAGTATTCACCTCCCCTGGAATCCCCAGCTGGCTCCTCTATGTACCTGTCCTTGCAATACGTTGCCTCCTTGGAATTCTGTTGCTGTTTTTACAAATACATGAGGAATTTAAGTGGTTCAGTGTCTGCCTTTTAGCTCTTACTGTTAAATTTAGAAATCGAAGTTATCTTTTTATTCTTTAAATTCTATCATTTTACATCCTTCCTGTCATTTACACACTGAAGGTAGTGATTTTCTTTAGAAGGCCCCACTTTAATGTGTGTATCCTAGCTATCTGTGAATATTTGTAGAAATCCAGAGGAGAATATCTTGTGTAGAATGTGCTTTTATGTTATGCAAAGCCACCAAAAAAATATCACTGTGTTCACTCAACAGCAGAATTTGTCACATTAGAACTTGCTACTTAAGTGAAAGCACCTTAATCTGTTTATTAGGAATTTCTACAAGTAAGATATGATATTTTAACACCCAAATCAAGTAGACATAAATTTTAGGCTATATTCTGGAAAAATTGTGTTTTCATTCTCTATTGAAGTAATTTTTTTATGAGAAGTGTGTGATAAAAAAAGCTAAGTTAAATCTAATTATAAATTTTTGAGTGGTTTGCAGACCGGTCGTTCCCTTTTATCTATTTTAAGAATTAGATATTTCTTAGACAAGCATATCCCATCTACTGAATAAATGTCTATATTTCTAAATGGTGATGGATAAACTCAGGGGTACACATGGTCATGGTAGGCTGAGAAGAATTGGTGACTTCTTGCAATTGTAAGGTTTCTGTCTCATTGCTTTTCATTTTTGTGTATTTTACAAAAAGAGAACTGGCAAGGTGGAAGTATAATCTGGATAACTTGGATAAATTCAGACTGCAGATTTTTTTTCTTGTTCTGAAATGTTGGTCACTGGCTGAGTTTTGCAAGTGTTATAGGAGTTCATTTTCCACCTTTAAATATGTGGTTAATTATGTTTGATTATGTGTTAGACCTGCTGTATTGTGCTTTTATTGCACTCAGAAGAGATTTGATTTGTATTTTTAAGGTACTTAAATGTCGTTTAGAATATATTAAAAGAGAAAAGATTGTTTGTAAGGTATTGAATTAGCTGAAAATAATGTGGGTGGTAACTCAAGTAGTGTATTCAGAACATACATAAAGACTAAATTAGAGCTCTGTGTATCCCATTTATCCAGAGCCAAATGTACTTGAAAATGATATTAGCAAGGGATCCAAGCCCCGAATGCGCATGACATTTTTTCAGGCTGCATTTCCACAGCCCTGCTCGGGCTAGCTCAGTTCCTAATCAGAGGAAGCCAGAGTTTTCCTGCCCCTCCTCTTGTTTTCCATGTTTTCCATTAGGAGTCCTCTTTACCCAACTGCAAAAGTATGTTTGCACATAGGTACAGTCTGCCTTTGCAACATGATTTCATAAACCTCCTTAACCTGCTTTGTGTAGTATTTCAGCGCCAGGTTTCAGCGCAGCAGGAGGTGCCAGCGCAGGACAGAAAAGCAGCAGGTTTTGTACCTCTCCCCTCCTTGCTGCTCCAGGGCAGTGGGGCCCTGAGCAGTGTGTGTGCTACCCTGAGGGACGGGAGCTGAGGCCATCTCAGAGAGGTTTGTTCAGGATATTTATATGTGGCAAATGATGGAATATGCTGATGCCTTTATTCTGCTTTCAGTTAGCCTTGCAAAGCGATGAGATGTACAGCACAACCCCAAGGAACTCCATGTGGTTTGGCCCTTAGCTCATGGTCTTTTAGCAGGAGTTTTGTCTCCCTTGAATCCAACTGTAGCGTCAGAGTTCTCAGAGAATTTGCTTCAAGGATTTGTCTGCCATTTTAAGGTCTTCTGTACCTTAATGACTAATCATAAACTTTTAGGTTTCCTAAGGATGGCCATACATCTCTCTCTTAACTGTTAATCATGAACATCTGTATGCAGGTATTTAGGTAGATAATTTTGGTTGATGAGATTCATTTATTAAGCACTACAAGGGGTTTAACTACTGTCTCCATGTTAATGTGCTGTTCTCCAAGCAAAAATAGAACATTCTTGCTTGATTGATGTTTAAATAATTTCATTATCAAGGAGAATAATAGGATGGACATTGACAGCTTGAGAGAAAGCCAATGCTGATTAGAATTGCAAATTTTTAAAAAGAAATTATTACACTCTTTGTAATCAGAGTAACATGCCTCACTGAAGCAGCTTGAATAACTAAAACGTTGCCCTTTAAATTTTGTGTTTATAAGGGAGGGAAATTCTGTCCTTTTTAGAACTGAGTTAAATAAGAATATTATCCTAAACCAACCTTTTTCTGATAGGGCTCTTGTAAATGTGTGTACTAATTTTATGTGGAGAAAATTCTATTTTAAAAAGCCATTTTATTTCCTTTGTTCAGGAATTTACTATTTTATGAACTGTTTCTAAATTAAAATGAAGTAGGAGTAGCATAGACTTACAGCTATGTCTATACTTCCTGGAATTGCCCCCTAAAACTTTGGTATTAAGCACTGAAACAGTTCCTTCAAAATCTCTCCAAGCTAAACTCTATAACTGAGTGGAAAGGAAGATACCACTTGTCTTTAGCATTTGTTCTCTAGGGAGCTGCTGGAAATGTTCATGAACTCTTCTTTAATGCTTCTAGTCCTAAAAGGAGCTGAGAAAGGGTGAGTGCCTGCAACTTCCTCTTCCCACCTGAAGACAAACTCAGAAAATGGAACCCTTTGCTGCAATAAAAGTGTTCAGCTTAGATATGTGCATCTTTAGGGGAATGCACAATCATAGTGGTTTCAGTGTGACTGCTGAGATATGTCGGAATTTGCAAAGTAGGTAAAAAGGGCTGATTCTTAAAGACTTTTTAAAATTTGTGTGCTTGTGGAGGAAGTAACAGTATGGCAAGGAAATCCAGAGCAACTCATGTATCAATAAATACTACTTTGTTTTTGTAAGTTTGATTAATGGTAGGAGCACAGTTCAAGTATACTGATGGTGAGTTGCAGCTCTTGCTCTTACATCCAGATATTGGATTTTAAATACACAACCCTGTCACATCCAAAAATTTAGTTGAGCCTACTCGGGAGACACAGGTCCAGATTCAATTCTGCCTTAAATAGTTCCTGGTATTTTGTATCTGGATGAGGATGCAATGTTTAGCAGTGAAAATTCCTAAGCTGCAAATTAGTGAAGAGTGCCATTCTGTGCTTCCAGGGTCCTCCTGGACAAATTTGGCAGTGTTTGAATAAGGGTCTGGCCAGGAGTCCAGCTGAGGCCAAAGCAGGGACACGGCTCTTGCGTGGCCTGCTCACAGAAATCCACTGCACTTTGCAGCCAGGGCTGAGCTTCTTCCTTTGCTGCCTTTCCATAGTGAGGGGCTGTATGGGACAACACATTTATTCCACTGTCCTTAATCCCATTTCCTCTGGGTTTCCCCTGCAGCCCCTATTGCGCAGGTTTAGCTGCTCCTAGAACGCTGTAGCTGTGTGTTCTGTCATCACCCCTCCAAATCATACCAACAGTAGAAGGGCTGACACTTGCCCCATCACTGTGTCTGTGACATGCCCAGTGTCACTTGCTCCTGATGACTGGGTTATTGTTTTCAAATGGATTCTTTTTCCCCCCTGGGAATTGAAAATTCTGATTGCAGTAAGTAGGACAGTAAAAGACAATGAGAGGGAAGAAACAAACCCAGAATATACTACTGGAGAGTGTATCTTGAGCAAAGGCTTCTGAATAGATACAAGGCAGTTTTCATTATTTCGAGTAAATGAAGTCAATTTCATATCAGTTTTATTTTCATAACCATTCCAATGTAAACAAGATTTTTACTGATCTACTGCTCTAGCAGAGAAATGAGAGCTCTGATGTTACCTGCAAGTTTCACTGTATGTTTGGTAATTTGAATTATGTGAGTAATTTTCCCTTTGCCTTTACCACTAAACATAACTTCTGCCCATGACTGAGAGAAGGATGTTCTACAGTAGTCACAAAAACGAGAGTTGAGCAGATGATTGCCCCTATAAGAATGCAAGGCAACAAGACAATTAATTTTTTTGAAAGTCAATCAGGTACTTTGGGAGCCTCTTGATGTTTCATAAGGATGGTCTTTCAGCTGGGAGTATTGATAGTTTTTGCAGAAATGCCAAAGAATTCCTGCAAAGAATTTAAATCTGTAGCCTTGCTCTTCTAAAACAAAATCAGCTGAAGGGAACAATCAAGGAGCATTTGTAAGTAAAAAGAGCTCTGTACTTAGGCTTATGCTGCCAGCTCTTCACAGAATACTTGGGAAATAAATGATTCTACTGCATCTTTGAATTCCTGATACAGTTAAATTCATCATTATTCCTCTTTACTAAATTTTGCTATCCTTTTACAAAACAAGGGATATATTCTTTGCTCAGCTCCAGAAGCTTCAGTGAAGCTTAAAATTGGTTCAGGTCCATTTGTCCCAATAAAATTACACCTATTTACCCTAGCAGGCTTCAATGAGTATGGCTGAGACACACATTTACCCAGGATAGATGAGTGCTTTTCTTCATTTTTTGTCAGAAATATATTTAAAAGGAAATAAATACCTGGTCAGGAATGGGATTTCAGTAATACAAAGTAGTTAAATATTTTGCTTAACACTGTTTATTCTTGCCTATGTACTCAAAGGTAATGGCATAGAAGCAATAATCAGTGTCACACCAGAACTTAATTGCTTGCAGTGAAGGTATTCTTCCTGTAAGCTGCACATTTACCCTCATTTTGTATTCACTCTTAAACTGAGCCGTTGCTTTGCCTTGTGTCTTTGCTCGCATTTAGGGTTACAGTGAGGACACCTACACTTAGTGCTAGCTGTGTGTCAAAAAATACACCTGTAGTTGCTCTACCAGAGTTGGTAATGCTGCCTTTCCAATTTTAATTTTTTTCCCCAGTTGTTAAATAACCCATCTGCATTCTGCAAATCATCAGTTCAAAACAGCTGCTGCAGTGATATAGTCAATTAGCTTTTTTTCAAATGAGGAGAAATCACTCAAAAAAGGTTTATGCTGTAATGAGGATTTTATTTATTATGTCTTTACCGCTTCTGTGTTTTAAATGCAGTGAAATATTCAGGTAAGCATTCGATCTTTAACGTGAAAGTATTTGTTTATGTCATAGAAGAGGAAAGAGAAGCATCTGTTCTACCACCTTGTAAATTATCTGTTAAAGGACAACTACCTAGAAAGTTGTACCAACCCCGTGTACCGAAGAATGTCAAGGGTAGAGAGTGATAGGTGAGGTGTTAATTGGTGTTTTATCATTTACAGAATGTCCAGTGGTGGTAACTGCGGGGGCGGGGGGAAAGCCTGAGCTTGGTGGGAACTGTGACGTGAAACATCCTGGGTGGTAGCTGTGGTGTGAGTACAGGCCTTTATTTCCCTCTCTTCTCACATTCATTTAGTCCTTGGTCTGGCAGCCCTTCCCTTAATAATTTTAATGATGTGTGTGTGTTACCCTTCACTAAAAAGTCTTAAAGATCTCCCACTGTAAGTAAGTTAAACTCTACATGTAAAAAAAAATCATAACCCACAAGAAATCATTTGCAAGACTAATGCAAAAGAGGAGTAAGGACACACACATATAAAAAGTGTTTCACAAAAAATAATTTGTTTCTCTAGTTCCAAGCCTATGAAATCCTCTTTGACTTCTCAGCCAGTTTTTGTGGGTTGCAGGCAAAACTCTTAAGCAAAATATAAGTAGATTTTGGTTCTGTGCTTTCCAATTTGTGTTTGCTGGGAAAAACAGGGGAAGCGATTAATATGCTTCAGCTCCTTAACTGAAAAGAAGATTATTTTCTTTTTCCAACAAAAAGGCTTGAGAAGTAAAAACACTTGCTCCAGTCAGCCACAATGGGTGGAGAACAAGCAGTTAACTCTGTTTGGAGGTAACAGGGCCAGAGACTGAGCCCTTTGCAGAGGGAAGCACATTCCCCCAGTATGGAGAAAGGGATTTTGGGGACCTTATGTTATAATACTGACCCTGCTCATCTATATATACAGCCACAGAAGAGAAACAGTGTATTTGGCTAAAAAGTTTTGTATTTTTGTCGGTATTAAGATATTGTATATTGTATTAATATAATCTCTTAGCACCAGGGTATAGAATAAAGGTAATTCTGTCATGTTTGTCCAGGTTGAAGGTTTAAACCACCTTTACTTATCACTAATCACATTCACAAAAATGTAAAAATGCATCTTTGAGGATGCTGTTAAAACTCTGTTTTATTCCTCTATCATTTCGGACCATCAAATAATACTGAAGGTTCTCATTTGGCAAGATAATAGGCAAGAAGAAGCAGCTATGAATATTGTGGGATTTGGCAGAATCGCGTTTCTTTCTATGCAAGACTTGTCTATGTGGGTTGTTTTTGAGGTTTTTTGGTAGGGTCACTTTTTGTACACTAGTACTCTATTTCGGGGAACTTTTTTTTTTAAATTTATAGATCTGTTAAATGCAGATTAATATTCTACAGTGACTGCAAATAAAATGATTTTGAGCCCAGTCTTGAACAAACTGCAGCTAAGTCAGACAAACCCATCAAATGTTTGTGACATAAAATACCTATGGATTCCAATATGAGTTTTTGAAGAGAACTGCTTAACCTTGTCTTTCATGAAAGGCTCAGTAAATTGAGATTTGCTGTATAAATATCAGGAGGTTTGAGGTCTGATCAATTTAAGGTATTCATCTTTTGAAGAGTTCAGCATGCAACAAGTGTCTCATAGCTAGTGAGAGAGAGCAGCCCCTGAGAAACTTGTAGCTGAAGAATCACAATTATTTCTCCTTAAGGGGAAATTTAGTGAGCATGCAACATCAGCTTGAAATATCTTGTGTGTAATCAATTATCTTTTCACTGATAGTGACTTGTACTGTGCAAGCTACAAAGGAGAGTCTTTGTCCTGGATCGTGGATGAAAGTTTTTCCTTGTAACAAGAGCTTTAATCATGCATGTCTCCAACTCTCTAATATCTGTACATTACCTTTAAAAAACCTGCTTACAGTCTTTAGTTTGTCAGAGTATTATGTTCCTCTCCACCCTTCCATGTACACCGATTTTCTGTGAAGATGTGAAGTGTTTTCGCTCAACATTCAGCACTAATATAAGAAAATACCATTGTTCCTAAACCCATGGTGATAACAGACACAGTACTGTCCCCAGAGCTTTGTGGCTGCCAGGGCTCCTCTACTGGAACAACACATGCACACCTTTTCTTTTCAGTGCAGGGCAAGGCAGGAATCTCCAGCCACTGAGACAAGCCCTGGTACGTAAATCACTCCTCACCAGAGCCTCTGGCTAGGAAAGACAGAATTCCCGGGTAGTATTAAAACAGTGGGTTTCTAACTGCACTTCAGGAGATGACTGTTACTTATGAAATGTTTTTTTATTTCTCTCAAAAAGCAAATAGTTTCTCAGAAAACATAATTATGCTAGTGAAAGCATAATTTTCTTTTAAGATACTTAGAATAAATTCTAAGTGAAAATGTTTTCAAGCAGCCATTAAGAGTCTTCAGAGCTAACACGGGTATGATGTATCCCAGTAGCTGAATTCAGTGGTAGCACCTTCTATTGCTGATAGTAAGTTACAAGACAATTACATAATTGTTATTCTTCAAGTCACCAGCAAATTGCTGGGAAGAATAGAGCTGTTTCTATGGTTCCAAAACAAAGGGTAAGATTTCACAGGAATTTATGCTTATCCTGCTCAGTCTCATGCATAATGTTTATTACCATAAAAATAGACTATACTGACTTACAGTCATTGAGGACAAAACCACACAGATATCAACAAAATACCTGTGGCCCACATGGAATTACTTTATTTTAATAGCAAGTTGCAAACATCATAAGGTATTTACAGTGACAAACAGACACTTATCGCTGTTCACTCACTGCATACTCTTTCTTGAAAAGAATATTTGTGAGGATGATAAAGAGTAATTTATCACATTTTCCTTGGAATGCATGATACAGCATATGGGAATGTTATAAAGGAATAATCAGTGGCAAATTTGATTTGAAATCTCTTGGGTGAGTGGAATGACCTTTCAGCTAGTAGAAATAATATACTTTCTAAGAGGACATTTTTCTTATTATTGTAAGAAAAATCACTGTTGCTTATTTCACAGTTCTACTTACAGCACCCTGTTGTAGCAGCTGAACTTCCGAATTTTTAGTAACTAAAAGTACAGCAAATCTCTGTGGAATTCCTTCAGCTTTCTATAAATTAACTTTATATAATTTGGCTTTAGTCTACAAGTGTGAATCAGCCATGAAGGAATCATCGGGAAAACTTCAGTGAAAGACTGAATTTGGACCCAACCAGCAGCTCTATTAGAACTTTCCTTTACCAAATATATTTGTTTTTGAAACCAAAAAAAACTCTCAGTCAAATCTTTGTTACATGTTTAGGCAATTTCATTGACTAGATTTCTCATTAGCTTTTCCTGTTGAATGATTGTTTATGAGCATTTATTAAATGCAAGTAGCACAAATCTGTAGATGTGAAACATTCCTGCTAACAGTGGAAGCTTAACCCAAAATAATATTTCAGCACCAAGCAATAACACTTAAGAACATTAACAGTGCCATTAAATAGAACCAGGCAGCACCTGCTAAATCAAGTTTAGGGAAAGAAAGCAGGCCCCTGGGCTGCATGTCATCTTCTTCACTCTTTAGAGAGTTACTGCCTTTATTATCAAAGCATCATGTGGTTCACCTAAGGGCAGCACAGAACTAGAAGCATCGCTTCCCAGTTAAATTTTTTGTTAATGTAAAAAAGCACTAAGATAAAAATACTTTCCCATGCAAAAGGCTAGCATTACGCTGTTTTTATGTGGGACAAATTTTAAAAAAGCCTTGTGTACCTTGGGCAAATAATTTTGCTTGTTCAGCCATCATTTATATTTTCAAATTCTTGCAGCCTGATCTGTTATGAAAACAACCTAAGGCAGGGAATTTTCCCCCTTGATGCTTGCGTGGTAGTCAGTGGGATGTGGCTCTGGGGCAGTGGAATTTAATTCAAATTGTAACAAACACCTCCTTTCCCCTCTGCCCCCAAGCTGAATGCAGGTGGTCTGAATCTCTTCAATGGAAATAACTTGGATATGAAACCTGCACTCACCTCTCCTAAAGGACTCTCAGCATTTAAAATCTGATTGGTTGAAAGGAATAAACTTAAATTACTTCAGTTTCCAGTTCTCTCTCTGAGTCACCTAAATAGTTATTTGTAATGATAGCAAGGTTTTCTTTAAGCTGTTGCTATATGAATGTCACACAGGAGAGGTTCCACCCCGGCTTCCTCTCTTGTGGTAATTCCAAGCACTGAGTTGTAAAAGCAGCAAACGACAGTTTGTGAGGGCGAAGTGAGCTGTAAGGGGGCTTCCAAACCGAGTTTTGCACTTTTCTTCATTGATTTCTTATCATCTAGCTACTCCTGGTTACGAATTGTTGCAGTGTGTTTACAGAATGAAATTACTGAGCACACAGCTGGGGTGGAGAAAACATAAATAGAAAGCTGTAATAAGTGATAACCTTCCTGTTCTGAAGTTTAATCAAATTGCTTCCTTCATCTGAAAGGGCAGAGGAAATCTTCTAAGAGCTTCATGTGTTAAAAGAATGTTAGGACAGATCAGAAAAGAGTGAGTGGACCATGTACATTTCATAGGCTTTCCCTTGTAGTACCTTAAGTTTCTTTTTTGTTTTCTGTGGAAATAAATTAGGTGTTTTTTTTCTTATTACAAAGGAATTTAAAAATTGAAGTGAACAATTCTATCCATCTTTGAAAATTCTGCCCATCCTTTTGTTTTTAATATATCTTCTCATAATGTATCATTTGGTCATGTGCTCTTCATGTACAGAAAGCAGTTGGTTTATCAGTCAGAAACTTTTTGAGTTTCTGGTTGATGTTTTTGGGGTGGGATTGCACACCATCATTATTTCGAATACAAGGGGAATTTCATATATTTATGTTTGGTCAGCAAGAAAGATTCACCCCGTCCCACCTTGTCTTTTGCCCTTATTTTTTTCCCCGTAGTGTATTTGGAGTGTTTGGTTTTCACCTTGTTGAAACTGGCTTTTTAGATTATCTTTTAACGTTGCTGGGTACTGGTTGGTGGGGCACTGTCTGGGTTTTGCCAGTTTGTGTCTCGGGACCAGAAGTCGTACAGCTCTCTGAATGCCTGTGCGGCTGGTGCTGCAGAAGGAGCACAAGGAGAGGGTAAGAGCCTTGTTTGTAACTGGTTTTCTGATTTCCTTACCTGCCCTACACAAACACAGAGATTTTTTACTAAGGACGTAATTTATTGAGCACTCTTTAGAGTAGAACAATAGCAGGGTTTGTAAGGACCAATTTTTTGGGGGGTTCTTTTATCATTAATAAACGTCAAGTTCTAATTTTTCACCCAGTCCTTTGGGTCCAAGGATATAGTCGAGCATTGTTGAAGGAACGTGACATAGCAGTCACTGAAATACATCCAGGTGTTCCCACTCCAGATCAAGACGCCTATATATAGTGTCCCACGTGCATTCAATAAATAGCAATCCAGCTGACTGTGATAAATGCATAGACCCTGATTGGAGGGACAGCAGCACTGGGCTCCATGAGAGTGTTCTTCCAAACTGATGATGCCTCACTCTGCTTTCTTATTGTGGCTGATATTTTTAAAGGCAAGTCAAAAATATTCTTTGAGGTATCAGAGAAAATCACCTGTAATAGCTGTTGAGATTTAAAGGTGTCAGTTGGCTGTGTAATAAATTCCTAGGCATTATTTGAATATATGAATTTCTATATTTCTGCTACTGCTGGATGGCACTCTTCCTGCTGTCTACCTGAATTTCAGTTTGTGTTATTCTGGAATTGTGCTACTACTGTGGGCTAATCCAAAAATCACAGAGTTATGTGGAATGGTTGTATTTCCATTACTAGTATGTATGTCATAAATAGTCAGTTTTCAAATGTATTTAATTGCTCTTTTAAATAGTCCTTGAACAAAAATTTAGCTTATAAAATACAGCATTGATAAGTACTGCATGAAGTAAATCAACCACTCTTTCATGTTTTGTACTAGTCTTTGAGATCCATCCCAGAATTATTTTTGGGGAATGGAGAAAGTTGACACAATCCCCCTCACCGTATCCACGTTTTTTTGTCAATTTGATAATTCCTCACATTATTTTATTTTAACAGAAAACATCTTGGTGTATCTCACACTTAGATGTTAATACATCTAACCATGGGAAGTAAGGAGATAATCTGACTTGTACTGACTTGAATTTGCTGTTGCCTGAGGGCTTGCACTCGGGCTGTGCTCTGGGAAGAGTGGGATAACCAGATTATCCATGATTAACCAGATTAAGCCATGATACATGGTCCCAGAGAGATGAGCAGAGACTGCTGCAGGAGTCAGACCATGTGTCTTAAGCTGCTACAGCTCTGCCCTCACTCTATCAAGGAAGATTCCATTTATTGTCCAAAGTCTTTGCTTATTAACATATTATTCATGTAATAGTCACATATTATTATCATTTTGCTTATGTCTGTGGTTACTAAAGATTAACTCAAAATGTGTTTGGAACAGATAAAATTTTGGGCAGTTTTATGTGTGGTCTTCTAATCATATATGTATTATTTATACATACAATGTCTCATCATGCAAGGCCAGGTTTAAAGCAAGTGTATTTTTCTGTTTGTCTAACTTATCTAAAATTTATAGCGTTAATTAGACAGAGGAAGGCTGTGATTCATGCAGCCTTTTATTTTATGTGACATTACAAAAGTACTGTGCACCCAGGAGCCATTACTAGCATTTGAGGATAAGCTGATGAGGAGCTTTCTCGAAAGATTCTTCTGTGTCTGTCTAAAATGAATGTGAGCCTGATCTCCAGCAGCTGCTACATTCCAAGAATATCCAGAGCATACACCAGTTTCATATTTAATTTATGAGGATAATGCAAAAATCTATATCATTCTATATAGTTAAGACATTTTCTGTGCTTTTTCTTGAGGAGAAATATTTCAATTAGAAATGAAGTTGTTCGTGTCTAAGGAGAATTAAGACAACCAAAGCGGTCAGGGTGGATGGGGTCTGATCCAGGGAGTGGTATCCCTGCCTGTGGCAGGGGGGGTGGGAACTAGACCAACTTTTATGTCCCTTACAGCCCTGGATTCTATAATTTTTTTAACGTATTAATTAAAATAATTTTTATTAAAATGACTTTATAGAAACATCTGGTTTCTGCTGTTGCCATTTCACACAAGAAACTCTTAAAATACATTTTTGTCAAATAATCAAAGGCAAAATACAAATCTTGGACTGATAAATCATTGACATTAATGGTTGCATTAAATAGTTTTTGGGAGGAAAATGAATTTCATGAAAAGCATGATGTCCTACCTCGATTCAGTTTAGCCTGCTAGAGATATTGACAACTGTTTTTCTGAGTTCCTGAGGTTTTATTTCTTAATCACAGAGTTAATCCAAATCTTTGTGCTGGGGTTTTTTGGTATATTCAGGATCTTGTTTTTGTGGTGTGTTTTTTTTTTTTTTAAATGTTGTTCCAGACAGTAATGACATGAGTATGTCTAGAGAGTCTGTTACATCATTTACTCTCCCAACTTAGTGCAGAGATGCACCTCACTGTTAATGAGGGTGATTTATCTGCTCAGGATAATCACTGCATGAATACTACTTTACACCATGGGTTACTATAGTAACACTTCTGTAGTTTTATGCTTATATCCCAGTATATCTTATTTTTCAAATGCTCTCTGTGAAAATTTTCAAATTAGCTTATCACTTGTAAACATTTATGAAGGGCTTTTCTACCTCAATATTATTTCATATGGTTGTTATGGTAACCCTATATTTCTCTTGCTGTTTTACCTATGAAAAGATAGTGCCTGTACCTCTAGCAAATGAGGGAAAAAATAATTTACTTTTTTTCCCTACACATGTGGCACCCTATAACAACAGTGAATTGAGCATGGAGCATAAAAAGGGTTTGGGTTGTGCTTTCCTCCTCTGGGGCTTTACACTGACACGCACAAAATCTTGATTGATAAGATTGATTAAAATACATGATACTGCTGCTTTTGCAGGCTTTGTGGTGAGATAATAACCTGAAATGAGGTACTGTGAGTCAAAAGCTTGAGAAATGGGCCCAAGTGAACCTAAATGAGGTTCCGCAGACCCAAGTGCAAGGTGCTGCTCCTGGGCTGGGGCAATCCCAGACGCAGAGAGCAGCCCTGAAGAAGAGCACTGAGTTTTGCAGGTAGAAAAGTCTCCCTTATTTTGATTAGGAAGTAAATCTTAAATGGCAGTCTCTAGCATGGCTGTCTAAGCACACTAAAAATGTTCATATTTAAACACTTTTCTGGAGGAAGATGAGAGAAATAACTTTTTCAAGGCAAATCTTAAATCCTTGGTGCATCTTATCTGTTTACCAGGCAATGATGTGTGTATATACACAATCCTCCACTCAGGTGATTCAGAAATAGTTAGATCCAGGGATTTAAATTAATCATTTGTGTTTGAGAAATAAGAGTCTCTTTATAGATACAAATCTCTTGCCCTCAGATGCATGCAGTTATGGAACTGGGTTGTTGGTATTGAAATTTAGCTCATACTTTTTAGATAAGAGATGTTTCAAATGTTTTCATAACTGATACTTATGTTATAAACTTGAAATGCAAATTTCAAATTAAAATTGCCATTACAGTGGAAGTATCAATCAGTGCCCCTTCATGGTTTAAGAACCAGTGTTACAGCCAGGCTCATATAAAGCATCATTTGGTTTACTTGTTCTGAGTAATGACAAGGCATTTTCTGTTTATCAGCAGGTGCATACTCTAATTACAATGAACAGAACAGCAAAATAAAGGACAACTCAGTATTTCTCAGACGGAGAAGTATAATAAAATGTTGCAATAATGATTTCAAATGTGTATCAATGTATTACAAACTAAGCTTTTGGACTCCTTACCCTGAGAATTAATCGCTACTAGTTAATTGAATTTGTGATCTGACAAAGCCCTATCTCCACCATCAAACAGTCTCTAAGCCAATACTGACATTCAGCTAAAATTTAACCTCTTACACCAGCCAGTACCACAAGAGTCTATTCCCTGTATCTCAGCTGAGCAAAGTGCTTATTGAAATGTGATAATTTAAGTTCTGTGAGACTGTGCAAAAAATGTTTTTATTGCAAGGAAGCATTTAGCTTAGAGAGGAAATTATATATAAACTTAAATGGAGTCTAGGAAATAGAATTAGTGAAACAGCTCTCTCTGTAAGACAAGGTAAAAGTTGTTTACTACAAAGCTGTTGCAAGTTTGTATTGTTTTTTAATGGCCTCTGAAATAAGTATTTGCCTCTCTGGAAAATAAATTCAAAATAGAGTAATACAAAAAGCGTAATAATTCAGGATAAATCGTTCATGGGCAGGTCTAGGATCAGTAGGAATTTGTGCTCTGCTGTGATGTCACTCAAGGAGCAGCCACATCAATCTTTGTTAAGTGGATAAGGTTGCAGGTGTACCTGAAACCTCTACACTGGGGCTTCAGCAGTGGCTAATTTTGTGTAAAGCTTGCGCCAGTTTGGGTGCTCTGAGAGTAAATTCTCAAGTATTGGAATTATTTTTGGGAAATGGATAAGCACTGTTTATAAATTAATTACGTACTCTCAGATACAGTCTAATTTATGATCTTTCAAGACTATGTACTGATCTGGTAATGAGATACGTACATTGAAAAGCTGCCTGTGCCATGTCCAACAGGCAAGAGAGGTTTTAAAGAGAATGGAAAACATCCAGGGCTCACTTCTGCATGATGCTCTCTTGTTTATCCATAAAACAGGGCCTTTAAGTGTATTCCTGCCTCAGGGAGGTGTGCTGGCCTCTACCATCAGGCACCAGGATCTTGGAGAGGTGCTGGCGGCGCTTTGGTGGGACTGCGTTGGAGGGTGTGTTATCAGGATGCTAATCCCTGATATTGCAGGGTTATCAGAATGCTAATCTCTGTCTCTTCTGATTTCACAGCTCTGAGCAAAGCACACAAACACTTCAACTGACCCCTTTTCTTTGCAAGTTGAAACTTCTGCTTTATTTTGGAAGAATAATAAACAAAGAAAAATTGTGTTGATTATTTTCTGACTTTGCTGAGCAAATAGGCTTTTTGCTTCTGGGAGTTAGGCGTTTGCTGTTTGTTTTCTTTCCTTTTTCCCTTTGTATTCTAACAGTTATGTCCAACTGGGGTCACTTTGAGGGTCCCAGGCCACAGCAGAGTCCATTCCATTCAAAGTCAATCAGTCAGAACCAAGAGGTCACTTGCAGATCATTCTGGAATCTCCATCTCATCTAAACTCAAACCACCCGTCTGGTTCATTGCAGGAAAAGAATGCACCACAGTGTGGTTTGCCATGAGCTAGTTTCATGCCTGAACTAGATGTAACTTTTGTTTGTCGGATTTATTTCCTGGGTATTGACTGCTGCGAAGTCTAAAGTCCATTACACTGCTCTGTTACAGTTGGCTTTTAGGCCAGTTTATCACCCGGGTTGAACACTTCTCTCGTGAGCAGAAAATCAGAATATCTGTATAGGCTGCGTGAACTCCCAGAGTTTAGGTGAGCAAAGATTTCATGCTTTGATCCTGCTGAAAATATTGTTCTATCATGTGTGACTTTGGTTGTATTTCCATAAGTGTTTGACTTCTAATCATGTGTTGTAATATGCATTCACTTTTGATATTCTGAGGGGGAAAAAATCACTTTTTCATAGAGAGAATGTAAACATTCAAAGTGCAGCATAATTAGCATTTGTATGGCAAACCTTTTTCATGGGGATTTGTCATACCAAATATTTAATTAAATTGAGGTGAAATAGTGTTATTCATGCAAACTAGCTTTGTTAGAATAATTAAATTGCTTCAAAAAGATTTTCCTGGACTTTCTTTCTACATCAAGTACGGGTTTATTTCAGAGCCCTTCAGCCAAGAGTGGGTTCAGTTTCTAGAGGTCATTAATGGACACTGGTCTATGTAACCTACTTGATGCGTGCTTGGTAAAAGAATTTATGATGTGTGAGTGCTCAGTGAATGACAATTACTGATAAATGCCTTGTTTAAAGGAAAGAAAAGAAAAAAAAGGGTAACAGAGGAAAACTAACTCTGCTTTCCTAAATAGAAAAGTAGTGCCAAGTTTTCTCTGACTTCATCTTGAGAGACTGCTAAGGAAGTGGCTGCTTGCTGGCTCTGCAGGAAAAAATAATTTCCAGAAAAGCCCTTGCAGCTCCTAGGCTGTACCACATCTTTTACTGGGCAGGTCACCTCGTGCAAGCTGAAGCTGTGTGTGAGCTGCTGGCATTGCAGCAGCCCTGCTTGGTCTGGAGTGGTTGCTGCCCTTCCGCCGCAGCGCTACTCCCACCCCTGCTGCCCAAAGGAGGGTTTCAGACAGCCTCTTCTCCAAGGTTTCAAGCCACTATTCATTAATGTGAGAGCTTACCCCAGGCGCAGCTCAGCTGCCTTGTCAGGCCTTCCCAGTGCCTGGTTTCCTGCCCCTTATGACGTGACAGGTTCTTAACAGGAATATGACAAAACACAGGTTCAGGTTACCCTCTTAGCTTCTCTGTGTTCCTGGCTCTCTCTGGGGGCACCTGGAGAGCAGGTTGGCAGATATTCCAGAGGGGAGCACCAGTTCGTGCAGTGTGGGTGTAATTGATCCCACACTATCATCTGCAAGATAAAGCCAAGTGATCTAGAGAGATGACTCTAATGTAGAAAAATCGAGACATACTCTTCAGTATGAAGTAAAAACCTTTTGCTCACGTGAAAGTGGCATTCAGCAGCAGACTGAAGTATATTTTGTGGATCTGAGAACTGCTTCAGAAAAAAAAAACTCAATATCACCAGAGTATTTCTCGATCAAATTCATGTAGTAATGTCGCTGGTTATTTCCAAAAACAACACCTTAAATTTGTTTCTGCATGTCAAAATATTGAGATGTGAGATGTCTTTGGGCTTTAGATAATTTAAACATTAAATGCATGCACAACAGGAAAAAAAAAAACAAAAAACAATTGGTGCCTTGAATTGACTGAAAAACCAAAAGTGTGTAGTACTTTGTTGTGGTTCCTGCCTATAATGACTGCACCAGTGACAGCATCAGATCTTTCAGATCTCCAGGCACAGATCCCTTCCCCTTCCCCCTTACAGCTGCCCATTTAGGACTGTCTGCAATTATACTGGATTAAATTTAGTGGGACGGGGCACTCTTGGTCTGTGTTCAGCATCAAGGAGATTATTTTGCTTGGTGATGCAGTAAATAAAGTCTACAGGTGCTGATCTCCAAGTCAAACTTACAGTCATTGTTCAGGCTTCAGCTGTTTGATGCAGGTTTAACTGAATTTGGGTACATTTAGCTGGTTGGAGATAAACACAAAACCTTCCCAGGGAATCTGATACTGTCAAGTTGTCACAATGCTGGCTTTTGCTGGGACAATATTGAGACATGAGAAAAAATATTTCCTGTACGGAAAACTGAGTTCTGTGCTCAGTGTTCTGTGCAGGACTGATGTATAGTATCAGTTAGTGGAGCTCCAAAGGCAAGCAAAGAAGGAAAGCACTTTTTAAAATATTTTGTTGGCTATCTGGAACCAGTATCTGATTCATTCTATCATTCCTTTAGTTTTTAGAGAAGTTATGACCTGCTGCTTTAGCAGATGGAGTTGGTGAAAATACAACTGCTTCCATGTTTGTATTTATGACTGTATTGCATCAGCAAATTATTTCCCTGAAAAACCATATGTTGGTCAGCTGGGAGAGAAACTATTGCATAAATCTTGGAAATATTTTGTTTATAAACCAAAATATTCATAGACAGTGATTAAAACTAGAAAAGAAGCCAAACTCTGAAGAGCATGGAAAATTCTGGACTCAGCACTTATTGGCAGCTTAAGGATGAACAAATGCACATCCAGAAGAGGCCTTGTCTGTCTGTCTGTGCTAGAGGCATTTTTCAAATCGGTATTTAAGTCCTAAATGAGCATGTTTTGAGTACCTTTGCTTGTGGTCAGAAGAGAAAATAATCCAGGATGTGCTCTAAGAAGTATGATTCAGAAGCGCAGAGGCATTGCAGGAGGGTAAATCCAGTGCAGTGGTAAAATAAATAGTTTTCTCCCCCCTTTATCTGTTTCTTTTCCTGCACAAGTTTGTTGTCTTGCTTTTCACATGCTTTTTGCTGCAGCAGGGGAGAGAGCAACGAAGCAGCTCTGGAACTGCTTCACCATCTGTTTCTCAGCTCTTTGTTCAAAATTGCTGATCAGAACCTCCAAACCCATGTTGTCTTCCTTCAGAGGTGACGTTATTGGGGCCTTTCCTGTTGTGTCAGTGTTGCTTTACTTCTAAGATGTTTGCCATTTTTGTCAGTGGCTTATTCCTCAGTAGAAACAGCAATTTGTCAGCACAAACTGCATAAGAAAGAACAAGGGTTGCTTGAAGCCTGAGTAAAAATCAAGTTTATGTGCATTTGTTTTGAGTTTCTATTAAGGTCAGTTTTATCATATTTTATGTTTAATAGAAAAAGGGCTTTGACTTGCTTAATACATTATCTGTATTTAACCACTCTGACCAATCAAAAAAATTATGATAGACTTGCTGACATGAAAATTGTAAAACTTAATCTTTTATTATAATGTATCAACTTTGGCTTTGTTTTTTGCCTTACATTTTAAAGTATTTGTTTAGGAATTTAATGTCTTCAGGCTTTTCACAGCTTGGAATAATCCTTTGTGTGTAACAGAAGATCAGAGCCAAATTATTGTTTGGTCAATGGAAAAAATATGCCTGGTAAAATCATGACTTTATCATCTGGCGTTAGCTCAACATAGAAAATCAGGATTTGATGATTCCAACCCACAGCTCATTTTAATTCAGCTCAAAGTAAGATGTATCCCATGGGTTGATCTCCATCTTTTCTAACAATTGTGCTGGTGCTGCGCTACATAGGCTTAAAACTTGTGCTAAAGATATTTTAGAAGTTTTTGTTGGGTTTTAGAAGGCTGTCCATAAAGGAATCCATGAGCACAGGGAGCTAAATGGCAGCTCAAAACACGAAGATGAAAGTAAACAGGATTAGAATTAGATAAAAAAGGAATCCATTGTTGGATAGTCTGAAGCAGAATAGAAGCGTTTGAAGGCACAGGTGATGAGAAACTGCAGAGATTCTTTCCTGGCTCCTGTGGATTAGATATGGGATGATTTTATGGAAAAGAAAATGCAGTAATCTCTTGCAGAGGTATGATGCCTTTGTAACACTGATTTTCCAAACAAGACAAGAATGGTAGCAGGCACTTTAAAAGGGTCAGAGAGATCCTTTTGTGCACAATGCTCATAATTTAAAAGGATGTGTTCTTTTTTTCAGTAAGATGATTTCTGCTTACAAACCTGTATTGAATAAGGAATGATGAAATGTAGGAGATACATCTGTTCCATCATGCTTTGTTTTCACTTGGGTCTGTTTAAGTTATATTTATTGTATTCTTATCCTGTGTCTTGAGAACCAAGGCAAAAATTGAGCTGACTGTATTATCTTTCAGAATGCTGTGAAAGGAGATGCAAAATAAATGCAGGTATCATTGGCAGAGCAAGAGATATTAGAGATGAAAAACTGGCACCTTTTGTACGCTGCTGAATGCCATGGAAATAATCAGTTTCCTGATAAAGTTTATAAGCAAGAAAGGAAATGAAACACAAAACCTATTCAATGTGATGGACCTTTCTTAAAATCACAGGTTCTACATAAGTTGGAAGGAGATATTTAGCAAAATAAAGTGGTAAACAAGTAGCACAGAGGTCTAAAAACTACTGAGGATGTATATGTTTAATTTTGGGTGAGGAGAGCAATCTCAGGCAGACAGATAAAATGATGTATGTTGCCTTGAGCAATTTAATTCAGTCCTGCTGTGGGAAGTTGAGTCTGCTTTGCTGCTATTAGCACATGCAGTTATTTCATTAACTGACCTTGCTAAATGCCTGCAGACATCCTGTGACACTTAATGAAGTCAAACATGGCAAACCTCTCTTATAGCTGCATAAAGCAAGTGTAGTTAAGAAAGATATTTGCATACTGTAATTTGCTGGACAGCGTTGGAACAAAGCCTTTGAAAGCACAGACCCTATTGGTTGTTGGTCTGGAGATGTGAATGGCAGCTCTGAAGCTGAAAGACTGTGTAGCTTTATGAAAAATGAGGGAAAAAATAAATGTAGTTGGTTTTGTAGTCTTCTGCATATATAATATTCAGCTTTGTTTAATACTAATATTTTTCAGCTTCCCTTTGTGGATTTAGTTCTCTGAATATTAGTGGATTATGCATTTAAATCCACTTAAAAATCTAAGCTTTTATTTGCTATTCAGCTGTTCAGATTAAAGTCCAGAAAGAACATGAGGGTCACATGCAGACTGGGTTGTTTCAACCTTCCATCATTCCAAGGCAGCTTAAATAAAACATGTTTGGTTTACCCAAGACCAGCTAATTGACATCCTTGCACTGTTAACAGGGGGGGTTTGCAGAATAGCAGCAGAACAGAAGCAGAGCACACACATACTCAGCTTACTGACTCACTGCAGAGGAACTCTAAAGAGGTTTATTTTGTTTTTTCCCCCTTCTGGTGAATTTTTATTATGCTCTGAAAGAGCAGAAACAACCATATAGAATTAGCAGAAGTCCCTAGATCCTGCAGAAAACTATTTGAAAACTAACTATTTATCTTTCTTGCATGTTGGCTTTCTGTACACAGAATTTTCAGGAAGGGGGTGGCAAAGGTAGTACTTACATAGGGGAGATGCTGAAGAAAACCTGTGTCAGAGAGGGAATAGGAAATGTGCGCTCACAGAACTGCAAAATGCTATCACCATAATAGTGTGTTCTCACGACAGCTGTTTAATTAACACAAGAGGGAATCCTTGGGAAGACAGATGAATGCAAAAGTTTTGATATTGGTATTTCTGCCTTGCAGTCACAAGAATGATTAAATTCAGCAAAACATTATGGGTCTTCAAAAGAGAATATAATGGAACTGGAAGTTAAGAATCTGGGCTGATTTAGGATGAATTATAACATTTTCTCAATTTCTTCGATTTGACTCAATTGGAAGGGAGTTAGATTTTACCTGAAGTCAATTCTCACTTCTTGCTCAAGACTCCTTAGTTAATTCACTTAGGTAACTTCACACAAATAAAAAAAATACAAAACATTATTTGCTCCTTTAATCTGAAGCCATGAAGGGACAGGCAGTTGGAACTGGATGATTGTTGTCTGTCCCTTCCAGCTGAACTATTCCACTCCTTCTCTAAATTAGTGATCTTTGATGTGTGATGGAACTACAGCTCAAATGGAAGAGTGTGGCACTACTTGGAATACATAGATTTGTTTAGAAAAACCCCAAAGCAAAAGAACTTGGTGCAAGAAGATCTTTGTTCTGGGAATACAACCTTCCTAGTATGGCATTCTGCACGAGGTTAGTTTATGTGTCTGCATTCGTATTTGAAGGGAATACTTCATTTTGAAATAGCCTTGAAGAAACTGGGTGGGTGATACGAAGAACATCAAGTACTGACAACTCTTCTCATTGTTAATTTTTGAGGATTTTATTGGGACAAATTCCTCTTACAAATTCCCTGTAGAAAACTTCACCCAACAGAGCTGTTGGATAGCACCTGGAATAATGTTTTTCTCCATTTTGCTCTCTCTGAATTCTTGCCTTTGAAGAAAGAATTGTCACCAGAAAAAAAAAAATAATTCCCTTGTAGCAAACTTCATGCTTAGCCTGGAATTGTTACTTTACAAAATATATACAAATTAACAGTAAAAAATGGCAGAACCTAACAAATTCTCCTGAATCCAGAGAATTCTCTCATAGAGAATTTATATTGCGTGCTACATTTCCCCAAACAAGGATAATGTCTGTGTCTCAGTGTTTGCAGCCTTATTTGCAGCCTTACACAGGTGCCTTGCAGTTCAAAGTGAATCTCATTGTTCACGTTTGCACATTTCTTCTGACAAACAGGCTTTTTGTGATCGAATTGTTGAGCATTTAAGTAATTTCTATGTCAGGCCACCTCTTAATTCACTGCCAAAGTGGTTAATTTCCCTCTGCATTATTGTTTCCTACGTATTTTCTGTCCTGTTCCCTTATGGTTGGCTGCTTATCTGCTGTGACTGAATCTTGCATTGTTTCTCAGCAATACTCAGCTCTCTCCCAGGCTCCCCCATTCTTCAAGAAAGTTTATAGCAATACTGAATAGAATTATGTCAACTTTGGTCATGCTCTTCCTTTCATGTTACTATTTTTATTCTTGTCCTCTGATCCTTTTATGGATTGCTTTGATGAGATCTATTTTTAAAAACCCTAATACCTTTTCTAGTCTTGTTTTCTCAGTCTTGACTCTAACAGTAAACCTTTTTGTGGTTTACTGATATGTTTTCAGAGGCAGGAGAATTTGAATACAATAAAACTTGAACTACTTGTTGCATTCCCCTGCCATTTCCCATCTTCCACAACGTTACTATTACTACTCCTTCACTTCTCACTTTTTTGTTCCCTGTAATTGGCTCGTATGCACATATCTACATTGTAAAGATACCTTCTACATTCAGATCTTGCCTGTTTGTACACAGCCTTTTCAAAATGTTTTTACCTGTACTGCTAAATATTTCTGTGCCAGTCATGGTTTCCTTTCTTTTTAACCTGTGACCGCATCTCTGATAATCAAGTTTTATATTCTGCAAACAATAAATAAATTTATCTTCCTGGTTTGTTATCCCACGATGTCTCCTCTTCTCTCTCTGTAGGTTGCTCTGTGTGGTTAATTCCTTCATGCCGGGTTTTTCATCCACTGCTATCCCTCAGCACAGTCCTGCAGCCCCTTCTTTGTGCCTCCACATGTAATGCACTTGAACTGAGCTCAGTCACAGAGCTGTCGCTGCTGATCTCAGCACAGCACTTGGGATCCAAAAAGGCCTTCTGAGTTTTGTTTGGAATCTGAGGCAAAATTGAAAGTAAACCTGTCCCTATGTTTAATATTCTCTTGATATTATTGGTTGCTAGCCTCTTTTTGGAAGTTACATAGCAAATAAACTTCAATTTGCTAATGTCACTTCTGTCCATTGTGATTGAACTCAGGCAAATATTTGTTCAATTTGCAGCTTTGCTTCTGCCAGAGATTGATGGAACTTTTCTGGTGCAGAGATGAAACTTCTGGTATGCTCATATGTTCTCAGACAAGTTACAGGTTGTCAGCTGAGGCATTTTAATTTGCCCCATATGCGTACTACCTGCTCAGTGCCAAGACAAAATAAATTTGATTTTCTGAAAGCATCAGGAAAAGGCAGTGAGGTAATGAATCTGGGCATTTTCACCACCAGCAGCTTAGCCTCTTATCAGCTTTGAAGGTAGTCCTGCTTTGAGAAGAGCAGATCTCCAAACCTGGGAGTGGGGGGGGGGGGGATCTTGCTGTTTTCCTTCCTTCCTCCTCAGGGTCTTGATCCCAAAAGTCCCATGGCCTTTTTTTGGCAGCGTTTCCTCCATCCAAAAATGCCAAATGTGTCCTGACACTTGGCCATAACCAGGTTAGTAATCTCAAAGGGATATTTTATAACCAACCCCCCAACTGCATCTGTCCCTATTTTATATATATAGTAGTGTGCTTTGGCTGTGGCTTAGGTGATGTGTCTGGGAAGAAGTACAGACTTCATCTAAACTCAAATATTTCTATGAACCTTTTATTAGTCTCAAACGGCTTGTATCTCAACATTTTTCTGCTCACTATTCACATCTGAATCCCTTGATACATTGAGTTTCAGAGAGAATCCCTCAGGGGTAGTGCTTGTTGATGTTCATGAAGACAGTCCCCTGATTCAAAGTATTCATATTAAGGGAGCACAAGAATGTGGATTACAATTAGGAAATCCTCACCTTGCAGAGAATTTCATTAGTGCTCTTTGTCAGGGTGGGTGTGTTATTGTCAGACTATTTCAATATCATACTGGAGATATTGCAGCAGCTGGCAGCTACTGGTGCAGCAAGTTGGTACCAGAGTACTGCATTCCTATGTGTCTGTATTCAAATATATCATAACTTGAAGACTGAACTATTACTGCCCTTGGGCAAAGACATATGTATGATTAGCCTGTGCTAATAAAACCTTATCACAAACCCACAGCTTGAAGGATGAAGCAGAGGTTGCTGAAATGCACAAATACAGAATGAAAGCATGGGTCTTGAAAGTACAAACACAGCATGATACTGCAGGTATCAGAGGCATGAATAACTCATCAATGGTCATTAAATTAGCGTGACCTTGCAAGATGTTAAAATCAGTGTTAGGGATAGAAGAGACAACATTAAAATATGGAACTATAGGCAGTAAATTCACCCATAATACGGAACTGTGAACCCATGACAAGGGAGGCAGTAGGTGCTGTGTTAAAAATAATGCTAAAACTGACCCCATGTACACCCAGGAGCAAGGTGGAATAGATGATGAACATCATACTCCTGACAAAGGACATGGGATGCTGATAAACTGTTGTCCCTCTTTCTCCTTGAAGTAAGCCAACCCCATTAAGATGTGAACTTAGGAGAGTACGGAAAGGAAAGCAAAGAAAGAAGAGGATTGTAGAAACCTAGAGAAATATTAAAGAAAAAGATACATATTAGAAGGTTTGCAAATGCCAGGTTTAACTGCCTTTATTGGAAACAGGTTGTGGGACTAATAATGGCCATCAGTTCAACTAATAAGACTTTAATTAGACTACAGATAGGTTCCTACCTTCTCTTAGAAGCATGTTCCTTTAGTTTACGTAAATGACATGGATTGCTTGCTATGATACCACATGCCCCTGAGGCTTGGAGGTTAAATTTGGAAGCAGCAGTGCATGATAAATATGTCAGTTGTCACAGTGGCTCTTTAGCCCAAGTTCTGTAAAAGTTTTCTAGACAGTTCTTTCCAACAGCATCTCTAAAAGCTGGCTGTCTTTCACAGTAATTTTCCCCAGGGTGAACAAAGGAAGAAGTGAAGAATTTCTTTTCAGTCTTCTGTACTGAAGGATGGGATCTTGTTATGGCAATCCCTCCCTGGGGAGAGCATGAGTCTGCTAAACTTTTCTCATTAAAGCAAGGCAACTGGTTTGGTTATGATGCTGCACCCCCAGGAGATTTTATTCAAGTGGACTGGATTAGGTCTTGATAAACAGATATGACTGGGTTTTTAACTGGATTCCATTCACAATAAATAAACTAATTCCTGTTAGGCTCCTGCAGTGGCAAATACCATATTGACAGGCTTAGTGTAAGTAAATAAGAAGCTATAGAAAGATCCATACAAATTACAGTTTCAGGGGGACACTGTTACTGACAGACAGCTGGCATTTAGGATTTTGGCCTAAAATGTTATTTAAGAGGGATGTTTTAATCAGAACTGAGAAGTGCAGAATTAGGATTAGCAGAAATCCTTCCAATCCCACAGTGGTTACCCTGACATTCAGGTGGGCATTGCCCGACGCAGGATTCTGTGCAGGGTAAAGGTAGGCAAGCAGTCTGCTGATAATAAAAGATCTGCCTACAAAGATGCAAAATTCACGCTACTCCTTCAGTCAAGTGATGCATTTTGTATCTGGTAGGGAGCTGGCTTTTAAATAGCAGAGGCTCTAGTTCTACCTGGCTTCTAAGTCAGTGTGATTTAGGTAACTTCCTAGGTAACTATTTTAAAAGAGGGGTAACTATTTTAAAAGAGGATGAGTCACTGCACAATGATTTATTCATCATCTCTTCTAACCCTGCTCAACACAGGGCACACTTCAAACTTGGCAGCTTTCTCAGCCCCTCATCTGTGAGTCTTTGAGCATCTCCCAACAGAGCCATTTCACAGCCCGACTGAAACCCAGTCTCTGCCTGCCCCGCTCGTCTCAGACCCCTGCCTTGTGGCCTTTCCGTGGATTTCCTGCAGCATTTCAATGCCTGCCTTGTTCCAGCAAGCCCTAGAGTGGACTTATTTCTACACACGAGGTTTTATGAGCGCAGCAGAACCAAAAAAACTTTTTTGCTCAGCCTACTGCTTTGTTCAGCAGCCTTATTAATGCTACCCAGTGTGCAGGTGACTTTCAGTGTCTCAAGGACACAATTCAGTGGCACTTTTAACTCGGCCTCCGTGGAAGAATTTCTTGTCAGTAATACAATCTCACTGCTGATGTAGTTTTACAGTTAGTTATCTCAATAACCATTGTTTCTCTGGCTAAAAAGAAATACTTCATTGAACTAGGGAATTAAAAAGCAGGGGCATTGAATTCTATTTACTTCAGAAGCGAGAGCTTTGATCAGAATCACCTTTATCAGGTGCTTGAACAGCAGTTTTTCCAGTACTTACAAACTAATTCATAAAATTGCCTTATCCTGTAAATGGTGTAATGCGAACATAATATAACTAAAATCACTGAAGGTTTTCAAAATAGTTTTAATGTTAAATACATAAAAATGTAAGTTCAGTAAATTTTGCAGGAAGAGATATATTTCTCAAATTACAATGCACGTTGCAATATGAAATAATTGAACAATGGATTAGAATACTTAAAAATGAAACCCTTTTACTTTTTTTTTCCCCATACATTTTGATTTTTATGATCATCCAGGCAGTAGACTGATGCCATATAAGAGGAACACTTTGCTGGGAAGAAGATGCTCTTGATTTTTTGAAGAATATTATGCAGTAGAAACAAAACTTCAATAGATTTTATGTTTCAGGGTGATAGTATGGGTGATAATTAAGTAGTTATATAAAATCTTAGCTACACATTGGGCATGATCTACTTGGTATGGCCATGACTTCCTTTGGAATAGAACAAAGCTGTGGTTTGAGATGGACAGCTAGAAAAAATAGCATAAATAGCATAAATTGCTCAGCATATTTCTATAAATATGGATTTTATTTAAAACTAGAAGCGAAAATGTTGTTAGTTGTTTTAAAAACAGAAACAATCTCTCATATTAGTTTATAAAATTCTATTCTTTGTCTGTAGCCTTAGCAGCATGCAAGTTAAGAGCAAAAAGTGGCTTTATAAGTGGCTGAGGATTAAGTTTTTTCTTCACTGTTAACCTGGAAAGGTTCTGTGAATTTATTTGTTTAATTTATGTTTCAAATAAAGGCTTTAGCTGAAATGCTACTTCTGTCCCTCTAGCAAATGCCCCAGGATAATTCAGGAGGATAACCACTTGTCTTGTAAAGTTTGTGCTGCATGATTTTCCTAGCCTGTGATTTCTCATGTTACATTTGAGCATGAAAGACACTTTCTAAGAATTGATGTGATTAAATTTGTACCAGCCTGGAAAGGAACAAAAATTGTATGCAAATGAGGTCTCTGTTTTCAATCTTCATCAGTCAATCCCATTATGCACACAATACCTAAATAAGGAGAAACCTGTGATGTTCAATAGGTTCTGTGGTAGGATCAACCCCTTTATGCCCCCTTTGTCATCTGCAGAATGTATGTATCTGAATGCAGAGAGTTGTGCTAGAAAAAGGAGATTTACTGTATATCAGTGTCAGATGGAAAACTTTGGGGTAGTGGAACTAGTGAAGGACAAATAAAAATTGACTAAAGGAGAAGAAAGATGGGAAAATTGATTTAAAGAACTCCAGGACCCTTCAAAACTAAGAAAGTAGGCAAAAATAACCATATTTCTTTCCTCAGGGTCTGTATCTTTCTGCTGTTTTGATTTTTCATATGTGCAATTCTTGGAGTTTACTTTACCCTTGGTGATTCTTCCAGAGATTCTTGTTACTGGAATAGAGCCCTATAAAGTTTGATCATTAAAGCAAAACTGCAACAGGCCATGTAGCATTTCTCTCTTAGGAGAACTGCACTGATAAATCAGAAAAGGGAAAAATAAGCATGTAAAATGCAAAAATAAGTAATGAAGCAGTCTTTAGAAAATATATAGCAATTTTCTGTTCATTTCTTTAATCTTTCCAGTTTTTAAATGATGCCTATAAGACCCAGTGATGATTAATATTCAGACCCATTTCTGATAGTTGTTGTGATTTGAATAGTAGCTTGTGTAACTTGGTCTCATGGAAGATCTTTGGAAGCAAGATAAGTCATACCAGTACAGAGGAAACAGAATAAAAATAAATAAAAGGTTTCTGGAATAAATTTTGGACTTTTTTGGAACAGGCTGGCTCTGTCCTTGAAGAGCATAGCAAATGAAATCCGTGAAGACAAATTGTTGTGAGAGTTGATAGATGCAGCATCACTGGGAAAGACAGAACATGTTTCTGCCAGGCATGTTTGGGAATAGGGACTTGAATATTTTCATTAATCTTGTCATAGCTTATTGCTGCTAACTTCCACAACAAAGATAGATTTTCCTTTGTAGCAGTGAATAAATATACTTGCTGAAGAAGGAAGGCTCTGACAATTCACCTTTTTCACATTCTGCTGGTATTTTTATACCTCTCATTCTTGCTAGAATTAAGGAACTCATTACTTATTAGAATCGGAATAACTTTTTAAAAAATGCTGCACCCTTATATCTCACAACCAAATCACTCTTAATCACATCAGATTGTTTTCTCTTTCAGATGCAGAAATGTATCCCCATCTAAGGCCTGGATTATTCAATAATGAGGTCTACAGGCACGGTGGTGACTTGTGCTGGATTATTAAGGTCAAAATGCCAGTTCTTCAGAACTGAGAAATCTCTGGTGAAATCTCCTTGTTTCAGATTTCAGGTGCCTTATTTCACTCTTTGTACTTTCTATTAACATCTTTGAAAACTGGAACAGGCTATTAACTGCTAGCACCATTCTGGTGGGGAAAGAAAAATGAAAAGACAAGGTTTGAGATTGATCCTGAGATTGATCAAGAGTTATTTATGGTCACTCTGAAAGTTTGAGAGCACTGAGGTTCAGAAAAAATGCTTACTAACCACGGGGAGCTGCGGCAGTGTCTGGGAGAGATAGAAGTGAAGTCTCTTTTCAAAGACACACCAGGCTTCAGCTTGGGGTTCATGGTTCCAAAAACAGGTCACCAGGTGGGTTGTCTCAGAAATGTTTCTTTCATGGGACTGGATTTGTGTCATATCTGCTTTACAATGAGCAGCACAAATTGGCATTCTAAAAGCCTATCTTTAGTACTTATTTTTTGAGCATGGCATCAACTTATCTATCTGTGAGCAAATATTCATAGCTTTGAACAAATTCTTTTCATAATCAAGGGAAAAAAAAGACTCTTGAGACTCTTCAGCACCAGGAAGAAAAATGTTTTCAAAATTGCTGTAAACAGGAGTTGCAAGTGTCTTCAGCTGTTCACTCCCTGTTGCTTTGCAGCCAGCTTTTCATCACTGTCTGTGAGCCTGGGCTATGTGTGTTTCTGCAGAGACTCTCTTTTCCTCATCAGTTCTCAGCAGTCCAGGATTAAACATATCTGATTGCTTTATATGTGTGCATTAAGCCAGCAATGAGTAATTGCTGTACTGGTTTCCTTCAGTGACTGAGAGGTTGTCATTTTTCTGATGTCTTTCCTTTAGAGAGCTTAAGCTAATTGCACTCTAAATGAAAAGCTTCATTCTCAATCTCCAAAACTGGTGGTGGTTTTGTCATGAGCTCAGGGGGAGAGACATGAAGACCCCATGGGCACAATCTGGGAATTTCTTATCTGCGTGTCTGATACTCCTGATGCACCATTGTGAATGGGATTAAAAATCTGAGCAGAATTGCAGTTGCAAAATCAATGCTACGCCCTCTGCAGCTGAGAGTCATGTTTGGAACAATGGGAGTTGTTTTATGCTAAGAAAAGGTTAAGGGTCTTTGCCTGAAGGGGAATAACTGCTGAAAAAATGGGCCCAGATCTGTACACATCCTCAGTCCTCAGGAAGTCATTTCATTTTATTTCCAAGTGTACACATTTGGATGCATGAATTTCATATATACGTTTAATGCAGTGAAACTAATGGAAACGCTTCAGAGTTTAAGTGGAGTAGGTGGCTTAGTAGTGCAGAATCCGAACAAAAAGAGAGAAGGAAGAGGCAGATGTGCAGTAAAGTGCAGACCCAGGTTAGTTCCACTGTAAGCCAACAGACAGGGAGCAGGGCTTTTGCTGAAAGAATTCACCCAGGTTTTAAATTGACTGGCTTAGATTAAATTAAATACAAAGGAGGGGAGGAGAGTTAATGTAGGTAAGTAAAAGAGGTACATCAATAACTGATGCCTTTCTTCACTAGAGCAATTGATTAAAAAACCCAACTTGAATTAAATCACAATTTCAAATTATCATTTTTTGTCCCTGCATTTTCATTTCTAAGTTGAAAGAAACTTAAGCTTCATAATCCTAAGTGCGTAAGACATACTCCTAATTAAATTTTTGGTAAGCATTAGAGTCATAAATGTAAAAAAAAAAAAAAAGATTATTTGGACAGCTTCATTTTGAAAACATGAGATATATATCCAACAATAATGCCAGTAATTTTTTAGTTCTTCCTGTTGCAAATTCAATAATCTTCATACCAAACCCTCTGAGGTCCTCTGATGGTTTGTTTTAGCAAACGGCCTATTGGGGAAGGAATTTCTTGTAAGTTTCCCGATGATGGATCTGAAACAGTCTATCACCAAAGAGCCTGGGGGAATGCTGGGATGTCCTGGTCCCTGAACATTACTAGATCAATACAAAGGAGGAGGGGAGCAGCAGTTCTATACTCCTGACTGTGAAATACGGGGTTATTTGGCTTATGACCCTATTTTAGCTGCTGTGACCTCCCTTGAGGTCACCACTGCTGGTTTGGGAGGCACTGAGCAAGAGCAAAGCGTTGGCCAGGAGGTGCAGGAAGGAGGCTTGGCAGCAGGAGAGCCACGTTCCAGCAGGGACCGTCCCACACGCTGCTCTGGACTGCTGGCTCCCAAGGAAGGGGGTTGCTGCTTTGCTTTGATCTAGAGTGAAAAAGGGCCATGGCGAGGCGCCTGACAGTCTCTTGTTAGGCTGTTTGAGATCACTTCAGGTTGAAGGATACACTAAAGTAGCCCTACCCAGGTATGCCACATTTCCTTTTGTATGACATCATTCCACAGCAGTTTCTTGGGTGGCTTGACATTTCTTATTGCCTACTTATCATTCAAATTTCTTCTCACTAAGTCTGTACTTCCTCCTAAGGAAACTGTGTTTGTGGCACTCTGAGTAAAGCATTAGGTGTTGAACACTCCTGCAGTTCTGATTTCTGTCCCCAGGCACGCCTGCCTGTCAGCCTGTGATAGATGACCCTTCATCAGCAGCTGGCTACAGCAGCTGACGATCATAATTGTGCCAAGGAGGCAAATAAAGCCCAGCTCAAATGTGTATTTGAGGTATTATAAGTTGTGACAAGGTTTCTGCGCCAGGGCTCCATGCAAGGAAGGAAAACTGCAGTCCCTTCAGTTATCTAAGGGAATTATCCCTGTGGGTGCTGAACAGTCTGATAGAAATCAGAATACTCTGTATATTAGATGTACCCTCTATATATTTTTTGCAGTTTTTATTCCTGGATTTTCATTTGATTTTTCTCATATTTCAGAAGTTCCTTACAACAAGAGTAGCTGAGAGTTTTTTATTTTAAAATAATTATTCCTAATGTTCAATGATAAATATCTCTATTTGCTGAATACAGGAGGCAGTTTACCATGCTACACATTAATAGACCTTGGGATGGGAGGTTGTTCTGAAGGTCATCCCAGAGGCTCTGTGATGGCTGTAAATTTAGTTTTCTCTTAGATCATTGGCTTCCATGAGAAAGGAAAAATTAACTTTTGGTTCTCCTGTAAAAAGGAAATTCCCTTCTGGCTGGTACTGTAGTTGTAGTTGTTTTCCCCCCAGATCAATTCATGTTTGTAAATCAGTTCAAGTTTGTAAATCAATGCATGTTTGTAGATCATTATGCTGCTTCTGGTGTTGAAAATAACATATATTTTGTGCTATGGTGTCAGTGCTTACCCTTCACCTGGCAATGAATCAGTGGGAGCTGTGCTAGAGTAAGAACACAACTTTATAGAAATGATGTGGAAAGTCTTGGTACTTCGCTACTTTACTGAGTAATATTTTGAAACACAGAAATTTTACCGGAAAATGGAAATACCACCCTGCTTACTCAGCTCAAATCGTCTTGCTGGCGCTGAATTCTTCTCTTCTTTGCTCTTTGATCATCTTCAGATCACTTGATCTCTGACACTGCCATTAGTGTGGGACTGCTCTGGGATGTTGCCTACGCCCAGTGCCTGCTGAGGAGTGGGAAGGAGATCTGGTGGTGGATCCATTGGCTTCTGCTTGTGCTGCCCAAGCCACTGGGGCGGGCATGGCCTGTGCTGAGGCCCCTCTTGGCTCTGGTGAGCTTCCACTAGGGAACATCTGAGCCTTTATTAGTAACTATCTATTTTTAAAGTGGGTGTAGGAGTTGAGGACTGCACTGAGCTTCGGGATGAATGAGTGCTCAGCAGTGTAATATTGGTTTTGTCCAGTTGTTTATGAACAAAAATCAAACTGAGTTATTAATGGATGACAATGATGAACCATATCACCTAGCATCTATAAGGTTACAATCTTCCATACTTGAACAATTAGGTATTTTAATGCTAACTAACATAAAAATTCCTGACTATTTGAGGTAGGCTGTCACCCCTTTCATCATATGCAGACATCTGTATAGACCTTATGTCCAGAATGCCCTTGTAAGCAAAACCTTCTAGCTCAGACTGAATGTAGGAAATCCTATTTTGTGACATTACCATCTCATGCTTAATCTGTGATTATTAAAACTTAGTTTTACATTTGTTCAGGCTTGCATTAGAAGAAATACCTGTAATGTTGTTTGGACAAAAAAAGAATGCAGCCTGGGATAGAATTTTAAAAAGATGAGAAGATAATATGTGGAAATAGAAAGTTAAGAGTGAGAAGGCATTGAAGTATTGAAAAGCATTGGCAAGGCAGTCTGTTTATGGGAAGAGAGAGTATTTTAATAGATTCTTGAAAGAGCAATGCAAAACTGAAGGAATGTGAAATTAATTGTAAGTTACTTTATTCCATATGGCTGAAAAATCTGAATTGGCTTCATTTCTTCCTCTGCCATGGTTCCATTGAGGAGTTTGTGTATGTCTGTTAGAGACATCGTAGTTCTGCCTTGAGTAGGGGAAATAGTCCTGTTCTAAATATCAGTTTGCTGTGATGTTTGCCAAATTGTGACTATTGCCTAGCAAGTAATGTCTCCTGATTGCCTCTCCCTCTTCAGAGGCTGGACTGTGACTGACTCCCATAGAAACTACTACTCCACAGATAAATGCTTAATTATTATTTGGGATTGTTAAGAATCCCCAGATGAAAGGCGTGGGAAGTGAAGAGCAGCAACACTATGCAGAACGCCATTAATTTACAGTAATTGGCATATCCAGTGCAATCACTGAATTTTATGAAGTAGTCAATAAGGAGAAATCATGCTTATTTGCAGTCACAAGGCTTAGACTGGCTCTCTTGTTGCAGCAGCTGTGATGCTGTTCCTCTGGACAGGGAGCAGAATGTGGTTTCCTGGGACAGGCAAAGGGTCAGACAGTGTCACAGTGCCTTTTTCACAAGGACTTACGTGAGGAGCATCAGAAGTATGCAAAATATTGCCTGTGAGACTTCTCTTTGATTGCTTCTTATTTTCTTGCTTGTATTTGGAGAAGGCCCTTAGCTCATTTAATGCAGTGGAATGAAATGGACTGTTAGGAGGCTGAGGAAGATCATGGTCAGCCCATGTTTCTATCTCTTGGCACTGAACTGTCCCTACAAATATTGTAGGGGAAAACCTGACCCCAGTCTGAAGTGAGGCATACAGAGGACTAGAGGCATTTCTTCCTTTTGTAAACCTGCTGTAATAAAACCCATTTGCTTCCATTATTTTCCCCAGGTAATTACCTAGTTATATATTTCTTTTTTATTGTAGAACCCAGAGACCATCTCTGGATCTCAGACGTAATTGTTGACTCCATTTCTGTTTGGAAGACCTTCCGGTATTTTACTCTCTGATCATAATAAAGCAGATGTATAAGCTCTTCTTAATTATGAAATAAATCCCAGACAGCAATAGAGACTAATAGTTCAGCACTCTGAGTTGATAAATTGCTCTTTACAATCTTTATATCAACTCTTTACTATTGCATCCTGGGGTTTTATGAGAAGAGCTGGGCACATGAGAACATCTCTAACATGGTTTATTTAAATCCAGCAAGCCACAGTGATGAAAACACACCCCAGCCTGGATTAGTCAATCTGGTGTAACTGAACAGTACATCATTATTAAGGTTCATAATGGTTCATAAGTAGCTTCACATCTAAGTGAGGTTTTATGGGATTTATGTGTCTTTAATGTTAACTGTTCAAGATTTGTAGATGTTAAAATCGAATTTAAGTGCTGGGCTCAAATGATTTCAGATGTTACAGTGTTGTTATTGGCTCTTCCCATATGTCATAAAAAGAGATAATCACAGTAATGAATACCTCATGTTTTGCAATATGCATATAGTTAGAAAAGCAGAGATTTCAACTTTTCTGGTTTTCAAATGGTATGATTATTTCAGATGATTTGATAACTGAGGTTATGAATGCAGAAATAAAATAATGCACAGCTATTCATGAAACAAGGAGGGAATAAATAAACTAAATGGGAAAAGTACATGCTCTGTTATCTCATCTGAAATATTACATTCATGCACTGACAGGAGCTCTTTGCTGCACTAAATGCTGTTGAATCAAAGTATATTTGTCTGGTTAAATTAGCATGTAAACAGTACCCGAGCAATCTAAGAATACTTATCACAGGATAAATATTTCTGGTGCTGGGGTGGTGAACCTTTCGTTCCATGCTCCACCCCGAGCCCAAACACTGCCACAGCCATGAGGAGGCCGAGGGGCCCCTGAGCAGCCCCTTGGCCAGGCTCTGTGCAAGGGATGCCCAGCACAGCTCTGGGAGAGGATGCTGCAGCGTAGGGCCCTTAGAGGAGCGTGGGGAGGGGTCGCTGGGGGATGTGATCTGTTCTGTGAGGGCTGAAGTGACTGATTTGTGTTATCTTGATCATGAAGACAATAACTGAAATGTTTGCAACTTTCTCCTGAGTATCAGGGTACCAGAAAGCCTCAGCCTCTCTGTGAGATGCTGGCTCTGGGCCCTCAGAGAGCCAAGGTGCTCTGAGGGGATCAGCTCACAAATAGCTGTGCTGCCTGCAGGACCACAATCATAACAGAGGGATGAAAACCCAAGGTGTTATTAATTTTTTTTAAAAAGTATAACTTCCAACAAATTGCACTGAATGAAGCAGTCATTAGTGCATATCGATGGTGAGCTGTGCTGCTGCATCATGGGGATTAAATGCCGTATAAGAGAGTGCCAAGTCTCCACGGCAAATATTATTTGAGGAAATTTCCCCCAAATCATTCAAGTCAATCAGCTTTTATGGATAACTTGAATGCAGTCTGACCAAGCCACAGAATGGATTTATTGTTAGAAATAAACTGCTGGTTTGTGATTGAGATTAAGCATTTAGAGCTTTCTTAGTCTGTGTTATTTATTTAGCTAAAGCCAAAATGTGAACCAGAGGCACTCACTCTTGCGGGTCACAGCCTTTCTTCTCTTTAATACTGTTAAAATGAGAACTCGAGAGTACTTTCAGTTAATGAGGTAATTACACCACCCTGGGTTTGACCTTGAAGTTTATTGCTCATTTAACAAGAAATGAGAAGCTGAGATATGTCTTTGTTGCTGGACAGATCTTGAAAATTTTGAACATAAGAGCCAATCAAAGCAAAAAGATTATGGTGGTGAACTGGGCTCTCTAAATTTGCATATTAATAACGTTGCTGAGAAAATCCTGCGCAGCTCTGGCTAAGAGTGGCTGTCTGTCAGCTGCAGCACAGGGATCCACAGGCTGCATTTCACTGACAAGTCTTGATAGAACGAATTTGCAGGCAGCAGTAGCAATTTGTAGTGCAAGGAAAGGCATAGCTAAGGCAACTCAGTGCATAATGTAGTCTCATTTGCTCAGTAGGTCCTGGGATAGAATTAAAATCCCTCTCCCCTTTTAATCACAGCAACTTTAAACAAACAAATATAACAAAAAGCCCAGCTTTTCTGGTGAAACAAAAGTTTTCCATTTTTTTTCTTTTCTTGGAAAAAAGCATGTTTTGAATTCAAGGGCAAACATCTTTTGCTGCTGCAAAACTGGGTATTTAAAAATATAATTAAAATAATATCCTAATAATATGGATAAAAGGAATAATAAAGATAAATGAATAATATGATAAAAAAGGAATTAAGGTTTTAATAATTAACTGTAAGAACATTGGGGCAGGATTTCCTCTTGGATGGCATATGTAGGAACAGTTGCTATGGCTATTTGGTTTGGGTTTTTCTGTGGAGAATACAGGAGTTTGTATTCTCTGAAACTCCAGGGAGTACAAGAAGCCAAATTTGGCTTCAGGAAAAGAAAAATTAATCACACCCTTTTATCACTTCTAGTTGTGATGTGTTGTAAAATATTCCTATATACTTTTCTGTAAATTTATCGAAAATATTACATTTGTGCTTTAAACACCCATCTGTTTAATTAAGTAGATATATTGGTTTGCATACTCTTCAGCAGAGAGATTTTCTGTAATTAATGCCATGGTGAGCTTTTCTGCTTGCTTAAATCAACTGTGTTAGTATGAACCATAGTATTAGAATCTGGTAAAATATGTTATCAGAAATATTATGAGTCAGGAAATTTAGAATCATTTGGAATGATTTATGGAACACGTTTATGTTTTGCATCATAGCTCCATTTTCAGCATAGATATCCGTTTCTTTGCAGGAGATTGCATTTGTAGGTTTAGGGGCAAGGAAAAAAAAAAAGCATTTATGTAGTCTAACACACTTATTAGCATAATTTGCTTCTGTTATTGGAAGCTTATTTCCCTAAGCCTCCTAGCAGAACATCTCTCTCTTAAATTCATCTGCTTTCTGAATTTATCTAGTATGGATATTTTATAAATTGTGGTCCTGTTCACCATTCAGTCATCTTTTTTTTTTTTTTCTGTCAACATTATTGACCACTTTTGTAGTTATTTCCAGTAAATGTTCCTCTTATAGAAATAATGTAAACCTGGCAAAAATGTCCCTGGCTCACAGCTGTGCCTATTCTAATCTATATTCAGATCAAAATTCTAAATTATTCTGCTGAACATGAGTCAATACCTGAGCAGAAACAAACTTATGATAACAGCATTTCTTAATGATGTCATAAAACCCAGGAGTTCCATTAAGTGGTATAAAACAGTGAACAGCAGCAAGAAAATCCAGCTGAAAATAGTTGTGTGCTTTAGTATTACAGCCTCTGCCTTTAGTGAAGATACAGAGATTATTTAGCCATTCTTTGGGATTTTAGTCATCACTGATTCAGTTAAACCATTTTGACAAAAAAATATTAAGCTTCAGTGAATTAAATATTGTTTTTCCAGTGCTCTGCAGAAGTTCTTTAATGTTATGATTTTGTTCAGCAGCTTGACAGCAAATAAATATTTCATATATTCAAATATAATTACCTATGCTTAAGACTCAAAGATTTCAGCATGACAGAACTTTTGATTTTGATCATGTATCAATTGCTGCAAATGACTCTAGAGATGGAAATAAAAAGTCAGAGAAATAGAATTCCTACTCCTGTACTTTGACTGGACTAGCTTTTGGGGTTTGTGATTGAAGAATTGTTTGTAGTTGTCATGTCTTGTTGCTTTTACTTCGATGGAATTTCTTCCTGAAATCTGTATAAAACAGTCATTGGGAACAGTGAATGATAGTGTTTCCTGAGAATAAGGATAGAGAAAGAAATGTTTTCTAATTACCTGAAAATTAAAAAATTTTCATCATCAGCTGCTCTAGGAATAGAGCAGATGATGGAAACATTTACACAAATATGTGTCTTTTACTGTCTACAATGTCAGCTGAAAATGTGACTCTTTTCCTTGAGGGATAATCACAACAGTAAACCAAAACCGGTCAATAAAATTTTCTAACAGCTGTCGCTATCAAAGATGTAAAAGCTGCCATGAGAAATGATAACTACATAAGGGCCAGGATACCTGCTCTCCACAGAAGGCAGAATAGCTCACTGGAGGTTATTTAGTGTGATTTATCATGTAGAAGAAATTACTCAAATATGATGCAACTGATGGAGTAAACTCAGCGTGGCAGAGAAGGCTGCTTCGTGTCCATCGCCCACAGGCATTGTAGTGACTGAGAGTTTACATCAGTGAGAACTCCAGCCTCAAAAGTACTGGAATTTGGGCCGTAATACATGTTGTAGAATTTTAATGGCAAAAAGCATCGACTCAGATATGTTTGGTTTGTCAATGACGCAGAGTTTTCATTCCCATTTTCATCAGATAAGTAGATTTTTTGATCCACGTGGGGTTCTTTCCTGGATCAAACAGAAGGCATCATCAATTTTAATGCAGCTAGAAGGAAGATATTTTGCATTAAAGAACAATGTGGCAGGTGGGGATTTAATATTTGCAATGTGGAGTTTCAGATCCTTGACTGTGCTAGAGCCTCAGGTGGCTAAAGCTACTTTAGTTTTTGGACGTTTGGGCTTTTGAAACTTCCAGAACCATTTCAGTGCTTTTGCAGTGTTTGTAGCAAAACCAGATTTTGTTGGCCATTTTAACAAATTTGGTGGAATCAATGGGCCCATAGGATCAAGTTTGTTCATTTTGATCTCTCACTTACGAAGCCTTCAGCTGAAAAGGTTCAGACTCAGAAGATTTTTTTTTTCAGATTCAGAAGATTTTGACTCCCACACCAAACCTTGGCTGCCTATGTGTTATATGAAATTAGTATCAAGATGTACTTTTGATTGTTTTTTAAAGTTGTTTTTTTTTTTTTTAAATTTAAAAATCTGTTCTTAGATGGATAATCTTTCTTACAATAATATCTGAAATGTGGAATATATCTTGAAAGTTTAATTTTACTTTGTTCCTTGCACCTTTTTTGTTGGCTTGTACAGCATTTTGGAAATGATTTAAAGTTGGGTCTATGTAAAATATATTGTTATGCTTCAGAAATTAGTTGAGAAAGCCTACTACTGTTATCAATATTACTAATTTACAACCCTGAGATTAGGACAACACAAGCTTAGAAACATGGAAATGATGTATCTCACAGGAAATCTCTGTCTTCTAATGGCTGGTGTTTGCACGCTGGCGGCTGGGAACCAGGCACAAAGCAGGTTTTTGTTCATTAGTCCATGAATTACAAGCATAATGATAAGTGCTTTTTGAAGCATTAGTTTTCCTGTAACATCCTAGGTGTTGGACAGAATTTTGTGCTAACTTCCTATTAAGGGTTTTCTTCTCAAACACATACACATATGGTTGGAAGAATTTTATAGGAAATACTCCTACTCTGCTGGGTAATTCTGTATATCATGAAAAGTTAGCTTTTACAATACAAAATTAACCAGAAAACATTTTCACATAAAATCCTGACAGACACTGGCCAGGATTAGGCTAATGGCATATCCAAAATGTCTTCAGTGATCTAGAAGCTAAAGAGAGAGTGGAAGTAGTGCTCCGATACTCTTGTTTCGATGTATTCTCATGCATTTCATGTTATAATTCCCTGCACAAATTACTGGTTTTAAGGAATAGAAGTGGTATGATAAATAAAATATTATGTTCTGTCATTACTTTCTCCATCATCTCTATCAGTATTCTAATTTTAGTCCATATTCCTTAGATGGTCCAAGACAGTTTCTGGTGGGGTTGGTTGCTTGGTTTTTTTGTTTGGTTTGGTTGGTTAGGTTTTAAATTTTTTTCCCAGATGTTGTAGTCTTTTAACTTTTGCTTTCAACTTTACCAGAGACTTTTGTTTACCTAACCTGATGCTGCCCCTGGCAAGGCAGATAATAGGCTTGTAAGCAAAGTGGTTCCTGCTGCTGGATTTGTACTGCTGAGAATGTGATGCGTCCTTTTGTGTTCTGCTAATCTTATTTCTTGGGGCATTCCTGTTCCCTGACTGCTCACTAGGGCAAACCTGCATTGTTCATCACAATAAAGAAGTGTTATCTTTTGGTATTCCTGGCCGTCTCTGGACTGCAGTAAATTCCAAATAAAGAGCCAGCAGACAGCTGAAGGCATCTGTTATCCCCTAATGATTGGCATCTTGACTTACAGTCTGTCGTTCTGGAATGACAAATATTTCCTTTACCAGCACACACTTCCACTGAACCCTACACCCAAAGTCCTCAATTCAATCAAATGTGCTTCTCATACGGGGCATGTCTCAAAAGCAAACAAATTCTCTAGGTTTTTTTTTTTGCATATTTATGATCCACTCAGACTTCCCTGTTTGTTTGGTAAAACTCCTGCATCAAATGGGATTTCATTTGTCTTTGTGTTTCAGCAACATGCTTTCTTCAAATCTGGAATAAAAGAGAAAGTCTACAGAACAGAAGATCAAGGAGTTTAGAACCGTAGCATTTTCCCTAAATTTCCCTTTACATGCTGGTTCTGGAAGTTTTAATACCTGCTATTTGCCATTCTTCCACTGTTCTCCCTGAAAGTCCACAGCAAGCCAAGTGTCTGTAAACTAAAACAATGCATGTATTTTCATGGGTGATGAGAAGAGGAAAAATAGAGTGTCAAATTGGTTTCCCAGTTACTTGTTCCTTTAGATTTTTTTTAGAAGGTGTTCATTTTTGTCAGTCTTTACCAACAGTTTCCAGCAGGTGTCTACCTGGAGTAGGGTACATCCATTCCACTCATCCCTACTTGGCTTTAGTAGCCAAGGATCAAGTCTCTGTTGCAAATAAGAAGATAAACATTTCTGAAATATAATTTTAATTTACTTATCCCCACCAAAACAGGATTATGGGTTATAAAGAATTTTATTCATTCGACATTGATTTCCACATAAGTTGCTAGTGAAAAAGGGTAGATTTGAAACAACTGAGATTTTGTTCATTGATATTCCATGTATCTTATTATAACTGAGATTTTGTTCATGGATATTCCATGTATCGTTATCTGCTCCTGTATTTCAGAAGAGCTAACTTATTTCAAATGCTGTTATGACTTTACTGACTAAATTGTAAAAAAGTATGCATTATCTGCCAAAATCATACTTTTTATTATGGCTACTATGCTTTTTCAAATATTTGTTCTTCCATGAACACTGGAGAGAATGCAGTAAAAATAATTGCTAAGTTTTAAAATGAACTGGGTATATATATATATATATGTATATATATAAAGCATTTTGCCTCATCATTTAGGTATTGGGGAAAAAATCAGGTAAAAAATGTGTATGTTTGAATATGAATTTGGGCACATATAATTAGATAGTTATTTGGAGAATGTTGTTTCTTCTACTGAATAATTCCATTAGCAGCCAGAGAGATTTTTGGAGAAAGACTCAAAATGTGGATAGATCATGTAATAGGGTAGAATAGAAAATTACCAGAGATGCACTATTAAAAGTACTTTGTTTGAAGAGGGAAAATTAACCACCTAGGAGGGCAGATAAGGTTGAATCTACAGCAATGTTTTCACAGAGAAAAATGTTTTTCAGTTTTTCATGATACGTTTACCGAGACAGAAATTTTGCAGAAAAATAATAAAGAGATAGAATAGCCATGTAGGAAAGGCAGTGACATTAGACACAGCTCCTAATGGATCGGGGACTAAAATTCTCTATAAACCCTTTTCTGCAAAACTTGTAAGTGCATTTATGTTAAAACTGAGGTATTTTTTCTCAGTTGGGTGATGACAGACATCAGAAGACTGAGGAGGCGTTTTGCCAAAACTGGGGGCAGAAAGGTGCTGATACAAAATAACTGGTCCAGAGAGCAGTGTGTGTCAGGAGTGGATTTGGGATTGCCCTGCTGAGACAGAGAGAGGTGTCCAGGAGCAGGCAAACACATGTAATCAGCGATGTTAAGGAAAACAAGCAATCCATGAGGACTGGTTTTAGTAGACTTTATCAAGGTCTGAATCAGAGTTCTCTCCAGAGTTACCCTGGAACAGGAGAAAAGAGGAGCTGCAGTCATTGTTCCCACTTGATGTTAGAGATAAGGCTGGCAGACACAATCTTTCTCCCTGTATGAGCTCATTTCCCTCTATTAGTCACTTAGAACACAAACACATGGTCAAATTTAGCAGGTTTTTTTTTTTGCAAGTGTGTTCCCTCTTGTTAAACTTGAGAATTGTTTTTCCCTTATATACGTAATGACTTTTCCAAAGGCTAAAGTACAAATCCAAATTGGATGCAGTCTGTAAACTCATCAAGAAATTTTGGCAAGAGGCCACCTGGGAGTTGTCCATAGTTACTGGAGTTTCTGCACTTCAGATTCCACATTTAATACTTCCTGGGTACAGCTCATCTTTGGAAGCCTGCACTGCATGAGAAGACACGTAATTTTGACAGGAACACATTTTGCTTTCCATCTCAAGGAATTATTTGCAGATTTCCCTGTCCCCTGTGTGGCATCTCATAATATCATGATTATTTTCTTTGAGTGCTTTTCTGGAATTGTAGTGAAAAGGGAGTCTAATGAAGAAAAATTGACAAGGAGAGAATATAGAGATATCCTTAATGTTCTTGGGCTTATGTATGATAACTCGATTGGGCTTTAGGATTGCATACATTCGATTTTGTGACTTGACTACAATCCAAACACTTAATATGGTTATATAATGGTTTGCTAGGAAGAGTTCAGATATAGTGACTGCTGCTTTTAACTAATTATATATATATATTTATTTTCTTGCACTTGAGATATATACTTCATTTTATACTTTGTGTAAACAGAATCTGATATCTGCAGCAGACAGTAACATGAAGTTCATTTAGTGTTTGGAATGTGCAATGAATCCAAATCCAGGCCGGCAAAACAATAACTGGGTCGAACTTCAGAGGAGATTCTCTCTACTGTTAATAGCTGTAGATGTGATTTTATGATGCTATTTTATTCCCTGATCATCTGCTTTATGCCCAGAAATGTCTGTGGTATCCTTAGGATGAATCAGGCAGTGGTGGGACCAGGAGCCCAGGGCATGGGCTGTTTTCCATCCCTCTCTCCAAGAGAGAGATTGGTCGGCTGGCTACACTTTGGTGCCTTTTGCTGCATGCATATATGCCAGTTTAGACAAGAAGATTCTTTTGGGTGGTTTTTTTTTTTGGTGTTTTTTTTGTTTGTTTGTTTGTTTTGGTTGGTTGGTTTGTTTGTTTGTTTGTGTTTTTTTTCCCTCCCCTTGGCCTGGGGGCTTTTCGCTGGCAAATCCTTTTGGCAGCTTTTTGTTCGTTTTATTTTATGCTGGGGTGGTTTGGTTTGGTTTGGTTTTTTTGCTCTCTGGTCCAGGGAGCCTGCAGGGTGGCTCTGGTTGATCTGAACCAAGCCAACAAAAGAAGCAACATCAAAATCCACCAGTTTTGCCTGCAGTGAGGAGGAGAGAACCAAGGTCAGAGGTCGAAAACCAACAGGTTTCCCATCTGCTGGGCTCCAGACTGCTGTGTGAGCTCCTCTTCATCTTCCCGGCGACAAAAGGGAGTAGTTACCATTCTGCTTTCCAGGCCACACGGTCAGCCCACGTATTTTTTCTTCCCCGGGCATTTTTGAGTTTCTTTTTGTTCTGCTGTGTGTGGGTGTGTGTATGTGACTGGAGGGTAAGTTTCTAGGAGTTCATATCTAGCATGTATTCAGTCTTTTTCTGTAGCTTGTGGGCACCCTCAAGCCCCCTCTTCTTTTTCGTTAATAAACAGTTCTTTTTCTTCCCTTTCACCTGCTAGTTTCAACTTCTCTCATTGGCAGAAGGGAGGTATTGAAGCCCTTTCCCTCAGAGGAAACTCTCATTCCGGGGTGTTTTCTCCTGAAATTTGTCTCCAAAACTGAGTCACTGTTGTAGACCAATTTTAAGGGAAATAATATAGAGGCTGTTATTAATTTAGATTAAAAAAAATCAATTAAAAGACAAAAAACCAGCTAAGAGGGGAAGCATGCTAGATGCTCCAGATTTAAGCAAATAAACACTTCAAAAACTGATGAAATAGGGCAACCCAAGAATGTCCCAAAATCACGCCAGCTCCATTTTTGCTAAAGCAGGTACACTTTTTCTGAACTGGCTCCAGAGCAACAGCAATCAGTGCTGAAAGCAAACACAGGAGTTCAGCTCTGCTCTGCTAATTCCAGGAAAGAAACTTGCTGTGCTAAAACCAGCTTCAGGTGAAGAACATATTTCTAAACCGAGGCACCAAATGTCTTCTGGGCAATTTGAGCAAGGCAAATCTGATTGTCTTTACAGAACCTGTGTGCCAAACAAATGACTGATGTCAGCCGTTGCACCACCAATCTTCCTTCACAAGCTTTGCCTTATAAATTCTGGTTTTTGTTCACCTGGGTTGCTATGGCATTACTGTAGGACAAAACAACAAATTAAGAGAATGTAATTAGGAGCTACTACTGGGACCTGAGGTGTTGATGGTTTAGTTTTATGAATATTGAAACTAGAAGATAACGCCAGCTATATCTGCTGTGAAGTTCTGATTTATTTTTCTTTTTGTATAGGCTAACTAATATTTTTAATTGGGACCAATATGAACTTTCACAGAGTTCACATCATATTAATTTCATTTCATTTGAAAATTCCTGGTTATTAAAAAGAAAAAGTCCTTCTTTTCCTCATAGTTTTATCCAAAATTGGGAGAGAAATTGAAAAATACCTTAAAATGTTGTTTAATTCTGTCTTTGGTGAGAATTGTGGCAGACCAAGAATCTCTTATGATAAAAATAATTCTAAATAATTTTTGGTATGAAATAAAGGGCAATGAATTAACAATTTCATTTTAGTCCATAGTTAAGTGCAAATGTTTTATCTCTGTTAGTACTAGTAATTAGTACTGAGACATGGGGGTTTTTTAAAGAGTCCGGAACTTTATTATTTTGTTATAATAATAAACAGAATGAAATGTCAGTTTATAGGAAAACCTTTTGTTTCTTTATTTTGTTTGTTTGTTTTGATGGGCCTTTCTTTAGGGGAACACCCTGACTATGAAAACAGGACTCCATGTACCTATCTCCCAGCATCACTATGAAAATATATAGAGATAAATAAAGGGACAATGCAAAGACTTCAAACTAGTGGATTTAAAAGCTTCTATTTCTGTTTTCTCAAAATCCTGAAGGACATCATATTCTCATTAACTCCTTATTTTTTTTTTTTTTAAGACTTTGAAGCCCCATTTCTTTGTTAGGCTTGTTGGGTGTATTTTTTGCAGAAAGAATGATAAATGACATCTTGTTGCTCTGTGGTCAGTACTACCACCAAAAGACATTTTCAAGGGGGGATGCCACACATTTGAAATTCCTTTTTTTCTGGATTCTTTCCTGATGGATGTCAAAAAAACCCCCATTTGCTGACATGTCATATATTCCAGTCATGATGTTTTGGCAGATCTAACATCAAATTTTCTGTTGATTTCAGAGTGAGCAGGACCATACTATAGTGCATTTTTCTCAGCTACATAGAGAAAAATGAAGAAAAGATGGAAGTAAGAGAAGAACCAGACATTATAGCTCACACCCACAGGAGATTCTATTTATATTTTTTTCCTTCAGGCTCGTAGAAACACAATTAAGATAAATTTGATGGATTAAATATATTGTAGGCATTCTGAACACCCTGTTAAAGTTTATTTATCCTTACTTTCTGTCGAAGATCCTACATGTGTGTGCTTTTCTGTGTGTACGTTTTAGAGGTAGGATTGACAAAATCCCAGTCTCTTCTCTAACTTCTTAAATTATATTCACTAGGGACCTGTATCTTAAGAAAAGGCTTACTTCAACATCTTGGACTCAATTAAAATTTAAACATTTAGGAATGGCATTTGGTTCTTCACCAAATTTTTACCTGTATTCCCAAATTTTTATTCTTGTATGTTCTACAAAAATACATTTTTTGTTGTTTTTTAAATAACTTTTTTCTCTTGGCTTTGATAACACATAGTGCAAATAAAGAACTTTCTGCTGACATTATCTAGGTTAGAAAACTGTGAATTTTCTCAAAACATATTGCACTCTCCTTTATATCTAACATGCTCCATATGTTCTCAAAGAGGGCCAACTGGGGAAAAATACTCTTCCTTTCTGGAAAAAGTCTGGGGTTTGGAGAAAAGGTATTTCCTCCAATAATTCCTTTTGTGTTTCAATGGCCACATCTAGAATAGTGATGTGGGGTGAGTGAGATTTGCAGTTATTTCAGAGAGCCAATGCTTGCCTGTCTTTACTGGTAGTTGGTGTTTGGTTTTTCTCCTGGCAGGTGAGATGGGCACATTGAGATACCACCTGTGCCTGTTTAAGGCCCAGCCTAGTGCTGTATCACCAGGCTGCTCTGGGGAAAAACTAGTTCCTCTCATTTTCAGGTAGAAAAGATAAAGTTGCATTTTCTCCTGCGAGAATGTTTATTTGAAAAAAATATCTGGAGCTTTTTTTTGTTTGCTGTCAGTTAGATCACCATTCATTCATGTTTATACCTTGCAAAAAGGGGGGAGGGTGGATGGATCTACTCATGTTTTGTCCAATATTTGAGGAACTTGCTCCTGTCATGCCCTTTTTTACTTTGCATTTCTGGGATTCACTATAAATACTGCACGAATATAAGAACCACTTCTGTACCTTGTGGCTTTTCACTTGTCTTTTGTAAAATTCTGGTTTATGAACCTGCACATTCCCTAATGAGTTGTATTACAAGTGGAAAGCTCTGTTGATGGGAGCCCTATAAAACAGTGTATCTGTTCTTGTAGAAGTCACTATATCCATGAGAAACACTGCAATTCTGCTTTTTAAACAGTAGCACTTGAGAAATATCCTGAATCCTTGTGTGAGTGTGTACACTGAGGTAATATTATGGGTTTTTTTATTTTAATATATCTGCTGATTGAACTGTGCTCTGAAATTTCACCTGAAGGCTTTGCTTCTCTCTAATAGCACTCTCAGGTTATAAGATAGAGGATGCTGGGCTTGGGAATGAAAGAGGTTGGGCAGGCATCTTATTTTTTGTTTGTCAAAAGTAATGTACTTAACACTGGGTAAATGGGTTTTGTGCTGTTGTTTGTGTGCTTTAATACACAGCACAGTAATTGCATCTGGCAAATAGAAAAAGTGCAGTTTCAGGTCTCATAGATGTACAACCTACTGTAAATATTTATCACACAGAGCATTTAAAGTTTTGCTGTTCTGGTAACAGTGATTTGTAATACGTTTTATTCTCTTCCCCCCCAAAAAACCCCAAACCACCAACTTGCGAATTATAGTTGGTTTGTTTTTTATTGCAGTATGAGCAGAAAACGATCTTGTTTTCTCTGGAAACTGAGAGCAGTTGCATATCATTGCACGAGGGAATTGTTTTCACATACCAGTCTCTTAGTTATGATATATAATACACCATTTTTCCTAAATCCAGGAGTTGCTAATACTTCTTATATGGCTCATCTGTTGTGTGGTTTATAGCCACATCTGTGAATCACTGGACCACAGCTGTAGCTTGCAAGATCTCCTTTCAGTGATTAACAGGTCTTACAGCGAGCTTTTTCATTGCATTTTACAAAATCTGTGGCCTGCTGTAGAAATTGTTGCAGGTGGAGGCAGTACATATATTGTGTCTTACAGAAAGTGTGAAGAATATCAGCTACCAAATCTTTGCTTTATTTCAGTGTTCTGAAAATGAGCCTCACTTCTTCATCAGTGTACTGTGTCAAGGAATCCTATTACATTAAGTTTGATAAATAAACAACATTAAAGATTGCTCTGACTGTATAACAGGCTTGTTTGACAGTGAAAGATTTTAAAATGTCTGCTTCACTCAGAAAAAAATGAATACAAGCCCATTTTATGCACCAAACGACAAACTATAAGGATTAATGGACCTATTTAAATGAATAATTGTCTTTTGTCCTATACCAGCTTATGTAGTACAATAGCTGTATATGCAGCAGCTGGCAACCCTCTTCTAGAGATGTAAAAGATGAGAATTGGTAATGATAAAAAATAATGGTTGAGCCAGGTCGACTTAAGATTAAGCCTCCACTGCACTCCCAGTGACCTCAGTGGAGTTCAGGGAACTTAATGGGCATCTCAAGGTTTCATTCACCCACCCCCTAACTTTATTTTCAAGTCTTCCATGAATCACTACTGAAAAAATATCATGTTTTAAATATCTAAATTAATCCCAGTGAAATGAGTCTATAGAAAATTTTCTTTGTTCTGTGTGAGATCAGTGATCTGATTCTATTTTTCCTTAATAAAGTGGGAATTAATGAGGCCAGCACAGATAAAACAGAGTTGGAGTTGGTGATACACACTTTCATTTTTATTCTCCACTCTTCCGGCAGTTTTTTTTGGTTTGCCTTACTAGAAACTGTCCCAGGGCAGGAGGGGCCATCAGTGAGCAGTGGCACAGCAAACAGAGCTGGGCTTAACCAGGTTTGGGCACAGATAACTCCGTCACTTGTGAGCAGGCATTGGTGAGTTTTTCTCTTCCGTTTTGTGTTGTACGTCTCTCAGTCACATCATGAGTTCAGCTTAATCTATTTTATAGCATGGCCTTTAAAACAGAATGCTTTTTGTGTGTGTGTGACTGCTGTGATTTTTACCAAAGATTCTTGACTGATATTTACTAGCACTTGAGGCTTGTCATAGAGAAAGTTTGGTAGACAAAGTTTCTAACCCTCCCTTAATCATTGCAAAATTTCCACTATTTCACTTCAGTGTTGTGAGCTAATGGATTGTTTTAATAATTACCTGCTCTCTACATTAGTTGAGTCAGAGAGTGAGAACAAGTTAATAACCTTATGAGACTCTCCTTGGAATCCACGCCTAAGTCCAGCTTTAACAGAACAACAGAAGTGGGTAGGAGAATCTGAGCATGTGAACTGTGCAACAGGAACCAGTTAATCTTTTGAAGTGTCTGTCTACTTTGAGCTCACTAATGAAATCAGTGTTTTCTTAGGGCTTAATTCAAAATCCAATGCTATTGATGTAAGAATTTCCAGATTTAGGTAAGGTCACAATCATACTGTTGTGTTAAACAATCCCCAAAACTCTGTTTTCTTCTTGGCTTCACTGGTATAAAGAAAAAAATCTCATAAGCACATTTAATATCTCTAAAAATGCTTTCAAATGCAACTTCCTGAGAAGGGCTGTTAAACCTAAAGCAAAGAAAGAATAACAATGTATGACCAGTGAGCCTGTGATGCCCTCACAGAATATCTTTCCTATCATTGAAAGCACCTTTTCATTCTTTGAGGTCTTTTGGCAACAACAACAAAGCCAACTAGAAAATAATCTTCAGATAACATGTCCCTGAGGCAATGCAGAGAGCAGGCTGCAGAAAGAAATGAAATAGCTTTCTTAAAATGTTTTGTTTCCAAACCATACATATTACTCTGTGCTGTGTGGAGCAGACGCAGGAACTGCAAACAGCACAGGCTCTTTCATCCATCTCCATGCTATTGCCCTTTCAGGTTTGCAAGGATTGATGAGACAGCGATATCACAGCCCATCCAAGCCTTTTCTGTGGGTTCGTTAACCTGCTGAAAGCACACCCTTTTGTTCAGAGACAAAGCTGAACTTCCTCCTGTTTGCTTTACACAGCCCAAGATTCTCACCAGTTTTTGTCTAGTTTTGTTATTTTGTTTTAGCAGGTTTCCATGTGGCATAGGGAAGTCTGTCTTTTTCTTATCCTTAAAAAGTGCATCCACATTTGTGCTGGGCTTTTGTCCCTCCTGGAAAAAAAAAAGAACAAAAAGCAGAAAATCAAAACTGTTCCTAAAGGATTTCCTGACTGAATGAATGGAAGACTGTGAACAGTTTTGTTGTGGGGTCACAAGAGGCAGAATACAAAGGATGCCATAATAAAGATTTATGTGAGCTTGTAAGGGTTGCTCTTTCTAAGTGTTACTTGTTCTGTTTGTGTTATATCAGAGCGGGGAAAAGAATGCCCTGGTGTTACATTAGATTGTGCTGCGAACTTTAGTACAACCTGTGTTGTTTTAGCAGATACATTGTGGTAACCGATAGTGGTTTTCAGTGCTTGTAAGAGACAGGGAATTTTTTTCTTAGAGCTCTGACTTTAGTTTCAAGTGCCGTTCTCTTTTCTGAGGCACGTCTAAAATGGCACTGGGAGATTTTGTATTAACGTTTTACAGAGATTTTAGCGTAATATGCAACTTTTCCTTAATAGGGACTCTCAAGAAAAAGAAGGTTCTTCTGATCTGGTGAACTTGGTCAAATTACATCCCTCTTGGCAGTACTAATTCCTTGGTCCTTTCAGGTTGTTTGCACATTTAACAACGATCTTATCTTCATTCATTATTCTAACCTGATCTAAGATAATCAAGGAATAATAAAAAAAGAGGAAAATACCATACTTATGCAATTTGACAGACGCAGACAAATAGCTCTGTTGCATAAGACCATGAACTTGTTGCTTATATCAGTTTTCAGAATTAGAACTACCCCTAGATATCAGCTGATAACCTTCTATGGGTGTCCTGATCTGTCACAAACCTGTAGTAGCTATATGTCATTTTTGTATGGAGATGAAATTAATGGAAAAATATCAATATCCATTCAGTCAGGTCTGGAGAGGAAAAAAGAGTCACTAAACTCATACTCTATAGTTTTCCTGTTATTTTGATGATGGTGGACTCATAAAAGACAGTTGGCAAATTCACTGGCTTTTTTCAAAGAGTGAGGTGTTACTTGATGTGGAGTAGGAAATGAAAGCAAAGTCGTTCAAGAAAGTAACAAATGGAAGTTTTAAAGAATGTGCATTAGAAGGCCTGTATTTATGGATTTTGGAATGCTAGAAGTGTGATTGATACGGTAAAGACCTGTGGTTTGTGACAATTGTCTTTTTATTAAAGTAAAATGCAAATTTTTGGATTAGTGGGATGAAAATTCAGGAAGGAGTTGGTAGTCTATAAACTGAAAACTTTCAAGGTTGTGTCCAGGTATTCAAATCAATGCTTACAATAGACACAGCAATGCAGCCTAGCAAAAATCAATAACATGCAGAGATCACGGTACTGAAAGTCATGTGAATGCCAATTAAGTAAATAAATGAGCACAATGAGATGTTGTCAATGAGAGATCTTGAAAGGAAATAAAAATGACTGAGGTGGGAGAATGGGTTTAATAGGAAAAAGGCAAGAATTTAGTCACAAAGACAATGTCACACCAACTAATAATCATGGCACACTGGGATAAAGAAATAGCAGAGAGGACTACAAATCTGCAGCCAAATCCAGACTGCTCCAAAAAATATCTTTGGAAGTTAATTTATGCAGGTGTTTTATACTTGAATTTTAAATTACATCAAACATTAAACATTATTTACAGGGTGATTTTGACTTAGACTGTCATTGAGGAGAATGATAAGCAGAGAAAATATTAATCTAGGAAGAAGGACATTTCAGTGAGGCAAAAATACATACAATGGTAAAGCACAAGTGGTTCAAATAGGGTCCTGTGATGTTTCTGAGGGAAGTGGAAAAGGAATGCTTGAAACTTGAATACCTCTGCCTTTGTTCCCTGCTAGATTTCACTCAGTTATCTAGAGATAACATCTGTTTTGACTGCAGCTTAACAGAGCTATTCTGGGTTCCCCGTCATCTGAACACTTGTCAGGTGGAGACTGTCTGTGCCTGCCCCTCCTTGCCTAAATTAGAATTTCTGAATTTTTCTGAGCATCATGATCATTCTCTTAGTTTTTTATGTTTCTACCCTCTGAATTCAGTTCCATGGATTTGTAGAGTAAATTGAGGTGTGCATGACTGTGAACTTTGTGTTTTTCTAATCCTTTTTTTCCTCTTTTTTCTTTCTTTTTCTTCTTTTCCCCCTCTCTATTTTGTGGAGCATTCATTTCCTGTCTGTTGATCCAGATCCAGATCTGGCAATCTAATTAAATGTAATTCTGATCAATTATATTTTTCCCTTTTGTGTAGAGATGACTTGTTACCCAACTTCTTTCAATGGTGAGCAGTGGATTAGGAGAGATTTTGCAGAGAAAGTTCAATAAGGTCTTACTACTTTTAACTGAAGAAACCTTCCTAATGAGCAAGCACCACAAAATGTGCCATGTCAAACAGTTTTCTCCATTCACTTTGGAGAGACTCACTTCTCCTTTTGAGCAAAATCCCATCATTCAAATAGAAAACATAAGATAGAACCTGAGCCACTTACAAAACAGTAATGGGAAACGTAACTTTGCAATTGCTTATTAATTTTTTTCTCTAAGGTCTTTTGCTACTGGCTCAGTGTGCTATTTTTAGTTTACCTCTAGACCTTCTCTCAAGTACAGTTTGTGTAATGGAAATATAGATTATCAAAAATACTTCGGTTTTGCTACTGTAATATGTCCTACCTCTTTTAGTCTTCTAGCTTGTATGAATATTATTCAAATGTTACAAAAAGACCATGAAAAATTCTTGACTTTGAAACCATATCAAAAAGACCTTTTGCAGAGTCACAATTTTATATATATCTTAACATGGTTTAAAAAACCTGTCTTAGATGTCTTTCTTTCCATCTGTCTTATCATCCTTTAATGATTGAAGGGTCACAGAGTTCCTGACAGAATTCTAGAAGAATGTTCATTTCTGAGCATACATTCTGAGCAATGGAAAGTAGTGTGTTCTTACATTGTACAGGAAATCTGTCTCTCAGCAAGGCTGGAGAGACCTGGAAAGTTCCATCTGAATGATCCAAAAGTAGCACTGAAAAGCTATTTTAGCCCTCCAGAAAGATGAAAGAGCTTTTTACTCGCTTGCTACTATTATAATTTCAGAGTGACAAGTGGTTAAAGCAGCTATGGGCTGAGAGCCTCCTACAGTATATAACAGTATATATGGACCATATGTAATACTTACCTCTGTACTCAACCCAATAAAGAAAGATGTCTATGCTAAAAAATGGAACTGTGCAGATTGTTTGTTTGTGCAACTTGAGGTGCACAAAGAACACAGCAATTAGCTGTGCAGATATTGGTAACAGAGATCCCTTTATTCACAGCTGGTGGAATGCCAGTTAGTTGAACAGATAAACAAAGATAATGATAAACTGTCGCTGAAGCATTTAGGAGAGCAGGTAGTGTGACAGAAGATGACAAGGAAGGCAGGAAATGAGCTAAAGCACAGGGGGAGAAAAAGACATAAGCAAAAAAAGCAACTCAGTGTACTGACACCAGCTGACTTTGAAGTACATTTTGAAGAGGAGGGTTGCACAAGGAATATATGGAACAAAGCCCACAGAAGTTATAAAAGCATTAAAATGCATCCTTAGAAGTATCTGAAATAAATTTCTGCCCCATTTTAGAGGCTTAGCAGCCTCTGTTTTTCCTCTGAAGTATTGTGTACCATCTGCTATTGTTTGTCCTTTTGTTTATCAGACCTACTGATAAATCAGCTCTTATACACAATTTTATTCTTAAATAAAGACTTTAAAATAGAAGTCAAAATTCTCATCTACATTCTGTGGAACAAAGCAGATTTCCTCAGTTGGTAGGATAAACAAGATATGGTGTTTTAGTGTTGTCTTAAAGTGCCTGGTTTTGGGTTCCAGCACTGAATTTAATAATTCATCTGGAAGTTCCTTCTTTTGACACTCAGAGTGCTTTAAATGTGCTTAAGTGGTTTTGTTTTCTTGCAAATCATCCCAAACATATCAATCCCTGTAAGAGAAAAAGTTTGGTTTATCAGTATTAAAAGTTTTTACTTTTTGGGGAAAAAATTCCCCAGTTCTATTAGTTACTATCTATTATTTTTCTGTCTGTGGAATAATTTTCTTTCTTTGTCCTAGTTTGGAATTATCCACAAGAAAAAAATGCCAAGTTTCCCTCAGCTTTGTTTATTCTTCCTTTTATCTATTTCAATCAGGGAATGGCAGAGTCATGCAAAGCCTCTATTAAAACATATTGTTTTGGAGGTGTGACTTTTCTTCTTGTAATAGTTCTACCATTTCTTGGGACCATCATGCTGTGGGACTGTTAAACCAGGATTTTCACAAATACTACATTATATTATTTAAGGGAGGGTAAACTGAAAAAACCCACAGCACCAATGCTTCTATTTCTTTGATGTATCACAGTTTTATATAGGAATAAGAATTTAAGTTGGAGTGTAATTGATTCCCTACATGCTGGGTTTAAGAGTTTTATAGCTTTACTTCTTTTAACACTCATTTAAGTCTGAAATTTTGCTGAATAATTTGATGCACCATTGTCAAAATCATATAAGCTCCAAGTGAATATCATGCAGATTTATTTGTTAATGTCAGATATAATTGCTCATCTAATTTCCATCCATCACATTTTATTTTAAGAATAGAACATCAATTATTTCTTTTTATAGAAAGTTTTAGCGAGCTATTAAAACACACTGAAATGGGAAACCTGTATGTTATTCACACAGGAGAGGAAGACATGAGGTGAGGATGGGGACACTGGCAAATTTTAAAGATTGTGAAGTGCAGGTCAAATTGACACAGCACATGATGTTTACAAGTACTTAGTGCTGGGCAAATATTGGATGTTTCAACAGTTAGACTTACCTGTGAAGCCCCCTGCTTTTAATGGAAAATTGGATGATTTGAGTGTCTCTGGCTCAAGTACTGCTGGCTCAGTAAGCTGCTGGAAAAAAGTTCCTTTGATGGAAATGACAAGCTGACAAACATTCTGGGGACAAGGGTGATAGTCCCCCTTGCCTCATGACAGTAAAGCTACACACAAACAGCCCAAGCCCTGGTGCTGAAAGTTCGTGGAACATTTTGGATACATTCCCTGGCTGGACAAAATTAGTCCTGTAATTAGGAAGCTCCTCAAAACTACAGTTTATTTAAAAGGTGCATAGTATTTTCTTACTTCTTGTAACCAAATGGATTTTTTTTTTTTTTTGGTTTGCCTTTCTTGTGCCCAAATGAAACAAGAGATGCAGGTTGTAGGTGCTTTTTCAGGGGGCCAACCACAGTGCCACTGCTCAGAGCTCACAAGTATTTCCAATACCATCAGTGAAATCCATTTTCCATGGAAGGCAAAGACAAAACTCCAGTGGGTTCAAAAATAATGGAAACTAACTACATGCAATCTTTCCTGAGTAAATATGTGTCCTATTAAATCAGGAGCACTTCCACAACAGATGCTTTTTGTAGATTTTGGGTATGTTATGACAGCAATTCATAATTATCCATGCTGTCTTTGTGCCAAAAAATCATGCTGAGGTGATTCACTTAAATGTATTGAAGGTTTTGGAAAAAAAACCCCAAACTCCCAACTGCTTAGAGAATACCAGTTACACTTTCTCAAGCTGTTGCCACAGCAAAGTAATAACTATTTTATGATCTAAACTAAATAATAATTAAGATTGCTAGTATCTGTCAGGGATGATTAAAGTCATTATGAGGCTTCTAGTATGGCACTATCTCAAATTATCTTTTCAGCTTTCTTCTACCTCTGAGAACCAAACAAAATTTGTTTTTTTTGGTCCAGTTACAGAGCTGCTGAAGTTGGATAAGGTTTTCCATGCGTGCATTCTCATTTTTGTGAGGTCACTAGCATGATGTTTAACAGGAACTTTTCCAGCTGTCATAGCGAGAGCTTTAGCCAAGACATTATTTAAAAGATGACCTTTGTTGTAGCTGGGTCCACTGTTTTGTTTCCAGGGAAGGTCAGGCAGGTTTGGGGAGGGCTGGGCACTGCTGCAGTGCCACCGGATGAGTGACAACCCATTGAGGTTGAGAGCAACCCTTCCATGAACTGATGTCTAGGTGTTTCGAAGGATGTACTTACACCTGCTCCTGAACTGCTTTGATGGAATGAAACCAAACCTGTGTCTTCATATAATTTAAAAAGTGTTTACAATCATCAGTATATAATAGTGCTGTGTATGTAAGGTTTATGTTAGCAGTGCCCAGCACAGCCCCACACACACGTGCGGGCTCCCAGAGCCTGTGGGAGGGCTGAACCCCGAGCCAGCCGAGCGTCTCTTGCGGCAGCACGGCTTTAGAGCTGGATCTTTGGGAGCTGGAAGGTGCCAAGGAGCTCACACCCAGATCCCTCTGCTCCCTCTCTGCCGGCCCCCTGCCTCTGTCCGGCCACAGTGGGACCCGGCAGCCCCGCAGGCTCCACATCACCCTCCTCCTCCTCATCATCCTCATTGTTATAAATACATGTAAAGTTGGCTTTTCACGAATATTTAAGGTGAATGCTATATGTATAATGACCTTGCTGTAAGGATATAGTTCTTATTTTTGCTATCAGCAAAACTTAGACATGGTAGTGGGAGAGCAGATACGTAGTTATGCCTGTAGTTGAATGGCCTGTTTGGTTGGGAAAACACCCCGCAAACATGTGGTGAGGCCCCTGCTGCTGACATGCCAACACCCACCGTCCATGGAAGGTACGGAGCAAGGCCCAAGCTGGAGGGGATAGTGAAGACACAGCCAAGAGACACCCATGCTGTAAAAAGGCAGACCCAAGGAAGAACCACGATAATTCCTGGAATATGGAAGCTAGTTGGTAGAAAATAGGCTGATGCAATAGGAAGAGTATTTAAAGAAGGCCTCTGAAACAGCAGGCTGTGGACTTGGCTGAATGCCAAGTCCCCTGGCTGGCCATAATTCCTTTGCTTGATTTGTCTCCTAATTGTTTTATTTTTTATTAAACCTATTTCTTAAAATTTACCAGCAAAGTGAACCTCATTTTTCACAGTCATCTGCTCCTGCATCTGCTGGCTGGGGTGGGGTCACTTGTGCCCCCCACGGAGACTCAGGTGAGAATGAATGCTGCTCCTGGGGGTTAGTAAGGTGTGAATCCCCATCATGTTTCTGGGTGTGTTGGAGGTTTTTTGGGTAAGTTTTGTAAGTTTTGCAAGTTCTTGAGCGTGGTGCGGGGGTTCCAGCCCTCCCAGGCACGCAGCAGGTGAGAGGGTCCTGGCAGCTCTCATGGCGGAGGGGGCCTGGTGCTGCCCTCACCTGCGAGATGCTTACAAAAGGAAAACTGCATTCCCAAATTTTGTATGCATTAGTGAAATGGTGTTGAAATAGTGTGAGTTTAGTTTTCTCCCTTTCGAAATAAGAACAGGCAAGTGGAAATCAGGGAATGGGTGGTGTCTCATGAGTATTTCCTTGGTATGTGAAACTGAGGGTGTGGGAGCTCCCTATGGGGGGGCAAGGGACATCCTCCTTGGAATTTGCTTGTGTTTATTCTTGGAAAAACAGATACTTTCTGTCAATGCATTCCTCTATGTATTTTCTTATTTTCTTTGTTTTATCTGGCTATTGCTTTCAAACTTGTTTTAGTGCAAGGGTTTAGTGTAGTTGTTCCATTTGTTCTGCAAAGTGGACTTTGTTAGTATGAGTGGTTGTAACTTAGTATCTTTTAAAATCAAATGTGGGAGTTTTATTTGTTGGGATTTCTTAATCTTCTATTTATCCTGTTGACCTTGATAATTGGATTTGTGTTGCTACTTGTTGCTACTTTTGAAACACAAATTAAAATAGCATATCACCATAACGCTTCATTCCCACTTTAAAATGGCTCATGCACATGTCGGGACCATAAGGCTGGAATTTCCAGTCAGAATTGCTGCTTTCACCTGGATGCTGTCGAAGCTGAGAGAAATAATGTGGCTGTGTAAATCAATTTTGTTGCCAGTGGACATTTTAGAAAAACACAGCATTTCCTATTTTTTATATCAGGTTTATAACTTTTTAAAAGTGGTTATCAAATTTCTGTTGACCTAAGTGATGCGTTCATGGGTCTTATTTTGTGCTCTGCACTTTGCTAACTTCCAAAATCTCAAACGTGCCTCGAGTTTTCAGATGTGTTATTTGCATTTATGTGCAAAATGCATTGAGACAGAAGAAGGGTCATCAGCTCAGCTGAGTCTCCCAGACTCTGAGCTTTAACATTTGCTACCATTGATATGTGTCATATTTGGTATACTAATGACTCCCACGTTTTTCCAGAGATCACTATTTTCCTTTTTGGGGGAATCTCCCACCACCAGGTACATGCGATCTTGACATATAAAAATATAAGCACAGCTACATTTTAAGTATGACAGGAGAAAAGTTATTTTCTATTTCATTAAAATTTTTCTTTAACTTGAAGGAAGTAGGGAAATTCAAGGTCATAAGAAAGCTTTTTTCTAATGGTTCACAATGAAGCGTAAAGGATACTTCTGATCAGAAGCACTTATCTCCACTTTCTGTTTTATGAATACAATGATTTTGGGGAGTCAATTGCAAAAGAATCATTGATAGTGTGAAGTGAATTTGGCTCCTGTGATGGTTCCACTTGACCACTTAATGCAAGTAAAGTAGAAAGTAAACATCTTGGATGATTTTGTGATGCCTTTTCATTTTTTTTTTATTAATATTATTTAAAATACTTTTAACTGTGCAACTGTGAATTGTACTTATTTACCAGGAACTATCTGTGCTTTTCCAGTACACAAAAGATACGAGCACATGTGAAAATTAAGGCACTTAAGACTGATTGTACCTGGACTATATGTTAGCCAAATCTGTAAATGATATCAATGATTAATTCTCACTTGAGGGATTAATAATGAGATTATTTTCTTAAACCAAAGGAGTATTTTCACTATCTGTACCTGCCTCGTATTAATCTTTGTGTTTCTGTAGCTGAAAAACTATAATAAATAGTTTTTGCTTGGAGTTGGTGGGCAAAAAGTTTTTTAATGCAATTTCATTCAGAGAAATGCAGGACAGATGAGGAAATAGGATGACTGGCCACATGTACTTCTCTTTCACCTGAAATCTTCCTTTAGGCCTTATTTGTTGCTTGCCTTTTTCCCTCTGAATAATTGTTTTGTTCATCTGCTCTAGTTTGTTCATTTGGGGGCAGTACAGTATTTCCTTAAAGAGCCCAGATCAGTTTCTTAAACTTTCTTAACTTAAAGCAACTGATAAATACAAGAACTTCTGATTGATTTTTTTTCCAGGAAGCAAAACCAATCAGAGGCAGAAGTTATTTTGCTTTCCTGTCTCAGGAAAAATAGGGGCTTTGTTCTCACTTGCATTATTATTCTTTTATTCCAGTCATTAGTGTACAAAATGATATTAATGAAACTGTGTAACTTTTATGCCTACCTGCAACATTAGTCTAAAACATAATTCAGCTTTGCCAGTGCTATTTCTTTTTATTTTTTTCCTGCTGGGCAGATGGGAATAAATTGTGATTTTTCAGTACTGTGTCTATGTTAGAGTAGTCATTATCTGGACTGTTCCTGTTTATGTCTGCATAAATAGTCACTGTGGTGTCAGGCTTTCATTGGTTTTGTTCTATTTTGTAGTGCTTAATTTCTAAGCAAAAATGGTTGTTAGTTTTCTGAAGACTTCAGGAATCTGAATGCCTGATTAAAGTTACTACCATGTGTGATTTCCTTTTTATGGCACAAGAGAAATACACTATGTGGGCTTTCCTGATCTGCAGGAGAGTTAAAATTTCTTAAATGCATAAGGATTTTTCTTTTTACAGTCAGGTCAGCTGAAGTCTTAATATTTGTGTTGAGTTCATACTGGCAGACAGTAAATATATTTGTCTTTATTGCCTTTTTTAAAGTCTTATTCTTTTTCACTGATGCTCATTTAACTGATTGTAAAACCAGCTTCTGCATGCAGGCCTAGTCAAAATTCCAGGATAATTCTGTATGCGAACCTTTCCAAGGTATCTTGTTTGTTGTGCTGCCATCTGTGAGTGCTATTTGTAAGAACAGTTTGTAGGAATCCTGACTCCTGTCTGCCAGAGAGAAGTTAAACTGCTTCCTGCCTATCACAGTCTGCCTGACTAATGGGTTATAGTGAAATGTTAAAGGGCTGCTATGGTTCCACCCCAGCTGGCAACTGAGCCCCACACAACCCCTCACTCCTGCCCCACCTCCTGCCCCTACACGGCGGGGCGATGGAGGAGAGAACCGGAAAAGCAAGAAAAATTGCGGGTGTAGATAAAAACAGTTTAGTCGGTAAAACAAAAGCTGTGCTCACAAGCAAAGCAAAATCAGGAATCCATTCACCACCTCCCCTGGGCAGGTGGATGTTCAGCCATCCCCAGGGAAGCGGGGCTCCACCACTCCCAACTGTGACTTGGGAAGACAAATGCCCATCACTCTGAACATCCCTGTTCCTTCTTCTTTCCCAGCTTTCCATGCTGGGTGTGGAATATCCCTGGGGCCAGTTGGGTCCCCGTTTGTTGTGCACCCCCAGCTCCTCACTGGCGGGGCAGTGTGAGAGGCAGGAAAGGCCTTGGCTGTGCGTCACTGCTGCAGTAACAGAAACACCCTGTGTGCAATCCCCTCCTACAAATGGGGAGCTCCAGAGGAAATCCCTCAGGCTGCATTATCACCGGTCACCCTAGAGATTAGAACACCTACTTCTAATGATATTTTCATCGGCATGAAGTTCAAATTGTCTGAAGAAATTAAGGTGCTTTTTAAACTTTTTCATCCCCTGAGGGCTCTTAGGATTTGTAGTCAACAGCCATGCCATATTTGTGATTCTGTTTAATTATGTGCAATTAATTGGGTCATAGCTCTGCATGTTGGAAATAATGTTTATAAAGAAAATCTAGTATGGATTTAGTGAGTTGCAGCACTTTTATTGTGCTTAATATCTGTTTCTGGCAGAACTGGGAGTACTTACTAGTTAAGAGTTGATGGATTTTTCATTGATGTTCTGCTGCTTAATTTCAAAAGATGGGATGCATTTTTATCATCTTCAATTTGCCAAAGCAAACATATGCACACTTTAATTGAAATAAAGCAATAATAACTTTATGTGCTACTAAAAATATGGCTGCTCTGCATTTATGCAAAAAATGTCAGGACAAAGTTGTGTACTGTGAAGGATGTAGAAAAATCACTCCTTGGAAACACACCAACCAACCAAAAATCCCTTTAAAAAAAAAAAAAAAAAAAAGAGAAGCCATGACCACATTCATCTGGCTACTGTGGTTGTGCAGCCATCAGTATGTTCATAGGGAACTTTCAGATCTTCATGTTTCAGGATTTAAACTTCATAAATGCACATAAACTGGATTTGGATATAGATGTACACAGCTGATGTCAGTGTCCTTTCCATATTCTACCATCTAGAAAAAAGCAATAAATAAACAAGGTGCACCAGTTTATCGATGCACTTATAAATGTTGAAAACCTATTTTAGTATCAGGGTTTTTTCAGTATGGAGGCATTTTGGTAGAATTTAGAAAGTCAAAAGTATCTTTGTTAGGTGAAAATGAACTGGAGTCTATTTGCTCATGTGGGTTGAAGCATCAAGGCAAAGTACACTTAAAAAGATTAAAGGTTTCTGTGGTAACGTTCAGTGTTACATATTAGCACTTGACAATTTCCTGTCATGCTTCTCCCTTTGGTTTACAAGAATTGGGCCCATGAATTTCATGTTACACTTGTAGGAGAAAGGAATCCAGGTGAGCTCAGCCCTGATCAGTACCAGCCCTGTTAATTACCCTGATCAGCACCAGCTGTTAATTACCCAATGCAGCCTCACCCTGAGGAGTCACAGCTGTATCCAATAAGGATGAGTGAGATCAAAGGGAGTGCCTTGGCTGCTGAGGGGGATCATGGAGGGACCTTGAGGAAGAGGGAACGAGAGGATCATGAAGGAGAAGGATCCTGAGGAGAGAGACTCAGCGCTGTGAGGTCAGTGTGGGTGTGCAGTCAGAGCCTGCTGTTGGAAGCTGCAGTCCCAGCCTGGCTGGGTAAAAGCCTGCACTCAGGGGCTGCAAACTGATCCCTGCAGGCAGAGTTCAGCAGGGAATAACCAGCAGCCAGAGGCTGCAAGGGACACCTGCAGCAGGAGCTTGCTGCAGCCAGGGGCAGGGAATGGTTGGGGTCAGGATGGCTGAGCTGTACAGAGGAACAAACCAGGGCCCTTTTCATGCTGTGATAAACAAACAGTCCGTGGCTCAGCTCATTTCTACTCTCTAAAAGAGGGCTGCTGTAGCATTATTCTGACACAGGAAAATAAATAAACAAACCCATTTTCATTGTTATGTTAAAAGTTTTATTTCAGTGTAGCAAAGGAGGAGTAAAAGCTTTGCCTGAAAGCTCACGTGCTGCCTATGAAGGTTTATCAGTTCAATCTGACATTTGAACAGATCTTGTGAGCTCTTAGTTAAAACTGCTGTTAATCTTAGTTTATACAAGAAAACATTAATTCTTCCTGCAGAATTGGAATAAGCTGAGTAGGAAGACAGTATTTCTATCCCTGTAACCTGTATTTGTATGGTTTTAATTAAGAGTTATTAATGATTCTGATTCTCTTATGATTCAAGTTTATCATCTTTCAAAGTAATTTTATAATTTTGGTTTTTTCTTACTATAGAAACATTTTTAAAAGTATGTAGAAATGCTAGAGAAGTCAAAGGTGGCTGTCACTTCTGTGCAGTTGAAGAATTAACACACAGTGCAGTCCTGCTGCTGAAAATTCATGATCTTAGCTATAAAATATTGAGAAATTTAATGAAACTTACCTGTCTTTTTGAAACAGATTGTTAATACTTCTGCCATTATTAGAGTAAGATCTGTAACCATCATCTTGAGTGAGTCAGAATTAAAATTTTTAAGGAGCTGAGAAATTGCAGTGGCCTACTGACCTGCAGTATAGTGTCCTCAGTTTGGATGAGCAATCACTGCTGTGGATGAATCTCAGATTTGGAGTGCTGCATGCAGCTGGAACGTGGCTCATGTTAGAGAGGGTCAAGGGGTGCTCTCCAGGGGAGTGTCATCTCTAAGAAACTTGAAAGGGCTCCTGGACAGTCTTTATCTGCTCCTGCTAAGACCAATGCCAAGGCATGGTGCAGAGCTTGGCTATGTGGAATGCTGACTGTACAGATGGAATGTGTATTTATCCCTAGTTCACAGCCCAGAGGGAATAACCACATGAGATTGCAGTCACAGCTGGAGTTCTCAGGGCAGTGTCCTGGAGTGTCAGTTGTCACTTAGTGATTATTTTGTGGGTTTTTTACCATTGTTTGGGTTGAGTCCTACAGAGAGTTTTAATCAAGAAATTGTCAGGTTTAGGAATTTAGCTTGTTAAGATGGCATAAAAACTGGCATAAGCCTGTCACAGCCCATCTCAAGTTTAGGCTGGTGGGGCCGGCCTCTCTGTCTTATTTTTGCTGCAAGAACCCTCATGATATTCAGACTCTGGGATGGGCTGTTTGGACAGCCGCTCTCTCTGTTTTCATAGCAATCTCCAAAGAGTGGACCAGATGGATTTAGTCTCTGTAAAAGAGAAGACCTTTGGGAGACTGTGACAATGAAAGTTTGTAGGGATACAGGCAAAACCTTATGAGGACAAATGTTCATCACTTACTCACTCACCTGATGTGTAGCAGGGGTCTTTTTTTGGTATGTGCTCAGAGTCCTACAGAGAGTTTGATGCCTGCGTGTTGTAGCCACAGACTTCAGCCAAAGAATATAAAAAGGTGGTGTTGTGCTATTAAATGATAGCTCTTTTCTGAAGGTAATTTTGTATATATGTACCTATGGGCTATCTTTCAAATGTTTGGTATTGAAAACAATTTTATTGTATTTCTGGTTTCAGATTGGTGTTTTTGTGTGTGTATGGTATCTATTACATACATCTGTAAAGCTAGTAGGTATAAACTTTGTGAGAGCTCTGAATTGCTATACCATAATAAATGCAACATGTAAATATTATTTTATTGCATGTGCAAGTAGGAGCTCTACTGAGTCATTCTTGCCTGCTTTTAGGTGTCCTGGATCATCTTTGGTAGGATTACTACTCAGTAGAAGCCCTGAGTTCTGCTCACAAGAGTCTGCTCCTATTAGCAAACAAAACTTTGCATGACTGATGACTTAGAATAAGAACTGATAATAGGAGCTGCTTCTTAGTGGGAGAGGTAAACTGGCATAATTTAAATCTAATGAGGACATGGTTATTTTTACTCTCATAGCTCTGTGACATCTGTAGACCATATGAATGGGGGAGTTAGGCAGGACTGTACATTAAATTCATGTTATACTTACAGGAGTTATGATACTGAAATTATATGTTGGTGTCTTGCAGTTTCACTAGTAGGATGTTTGACACTGAATTATTAAACATACATAATGTTGCAAGTGAAGCAGAAGAGCTTATTTAAGGTGTTTGCTCTCTTACTATCACTCTTCCAAGAAAATAAACTTAATTCATTCATGCTACCAGTGCAAAACAGCCTATCAACCTGTTAAGGTAAGTCGTGGCTACAGTTGTGTTCATAAATATTGTCAAGATGAAGCAGGAACTGAAGAATATCAGCATTTTAATGGAAAATTGATTATTGTTCAAGAGCAAAGCAGAGTGGAAAAATAGTGATCTTTAGACTTCATGTCAAGAATGTAGAATATACAAATGGTGGTAAGGGCATCATTGAAGGGCAGCTTTAGTTCTTATCGCTTCAAATAAGACTAATAGAAGTAGGACTCAGATTTATATTTTAAAGGGTTAAAAGATTATTACATTAAATTATTTGCTAATGACATCCTTTGAGTGTGAATTTCAGTAGAGCTTGTACCATTCTACTGATGTTTATTTTTAAATTTTTTTTTAGTTTTGTGTCCTTAACAGCTGCCTCTTCCACCCTGCCTTGTAGTATGTTGTAGGGGTTTTTTTCAGCTAGGAAAGAAACTTTATTTTGAGAGAAATCTCCTTGGAGGCTGATAATTAGATATTAGGATTCTGTGGCAAGCGAAGTTGTGAGCTAATGACTCTTCCTGCAGCTGTCAGTCAATCATAAACTTAGTCATTGCTATAAGTGTGGAGGATGCAGGTTGCTGGAGTTGTCCGCCATCACTGATCTGGAAATTGGAGGCATAAGGAATTTTATTACTGATCTAGACAACTGGCATCTTTTCTGACTGGGGGAAATAGAGTATAGATTTCATTGCTCAGTGCTTGTAATGGCTGGAGATTTCAATCCTTCCTTGGGATACAGGAAATAGAATTTAAGTATGAAATCCTAACTGATTTGAATCAGTGACTTCATTAAAGTTAGCTACTGACAATGATGAAGGTGTTATTCAATAAATGTAGCACTGATGCTGCAGTGAAATCCAAGCCCATGTAGAGCTCCCAAAGAATTCATTTTTCACTCCTTGCAAACACCATTAGGTTTTCCTGTCAAAGAGTACTTGTGTTAGGTGGCGTTTAAAAGTAACACTATTTATGTTAGCAGTGAAGGGATGGCTAAGATAGTGACCTGTAGTTTTTAGAAGAATATAATAAGAGAACATAGACTAAAAGTGCTTTGCTTATGTCTGTGGTGGAAAACCTCAGCTTAAACTTGGAAATGAAACTGCAACAAGCACAAGAGGGAGCACTTTCGGTTTTGGTATTGTGCCCTGAGCACTCTGGATGCTTCTGTATAACCACAAAAGAGTTGTTAGAGACTACAGAAATTAACACTCTCCCACAGAGATCCCAACAAAACACCAATCACCGCCGTTTGCTGAGTCTATGAATTATTAGATGTTCATTAAGAAAGCCACTGGGCAGTGTAATTGTGTGGAAAACAGACCGCTTATGTTTTGGAATTGAAATGTTTCACACTCATCTGAGTTGGAGGCTTTGGAGTATTAATGGCATGGGCACATGCAGTTAATTTTTTTTCATACTGGCAAAAAACCTTTACACTCCCTATATGCTGAAACTCTGAGTTTTGGAAACAATCAGTGTATTTGAAAGTGTTTGACACCTTAAAATAATTTTTTAGTAGTAGGAATTTGAAACATTTAAATAGGAATAAGCCATGATATTTCTATTATATGAAAATTGTTTATATTATGGACATAGTGGATTTTTTCATTTTTTTTTTTTCTACCAGACTCTTATTAAATCCATCCTTTCCTCCACTGTTCAAATCTGATCCTTGTCCCAGTGATGTCATGTAGGATTTTGCTGCTGTCTTGAACAGGAACAGACCTTTTAGGAAAGGCATCAGGTGAACTGAACTGTAGAAACAAGTGACACAGTTAGAAATTATATTTTTAGGTTATAATAAAAGATTTGCTTCATTCAGCAAATGCAAGTCAAAAAGGAAATTGTAAACACACATGGGAGGTTCTTCTAAGCTTTGAAAAAAATCTTTGACCTTGTGAATAAATTCCACAGAGCTGGGGAATTTACACAGAAAGGACTTAAATTCTATTTCTCCTGAGGAGAGCAACGTTTTGATGGAGAAACTGTTTTGTTGTGGGGGAGTTTTTTATTTATTTTCATTTTTTTACAGGTTTTACTAAAGAAGTAGATTTTATTGAATGGGGCATCTGTCTGGAGAAGGAATTAAAGATGTCTTGCTTAGCCTATAAGAGTGCTGCATTATTGTGTGACAAAAAGTGACCTAATATGGATACAAAGCACTTGATTGGGGGCTATTTGAGCTCAGATGAGAATTTGAAAAGATCTGTCTCTCAGACTTGTTGACTTTCAACAACAACATGGCCACATTTTTGTGGCTTTGTGGTGCGTCATTGTAGGATTTCACTTGTAAAAAGAAATGGGTATTTACATTAATATATGAGATTGTCGTCCCCATGGGGATCTTTCAATAGGATAGTGTTAGATTCTACATCCTCTGAAAAGTCAGTCCTCTTTGGGTAAGAATGCCTATTCTGAATGGTAACACATTAGAGATGATGTGATTAGGAAATGGATTTGTTTAGTAGCACAAGAGTTTGTATTAATAACATAAAGTAAAACCCGTGTTCTTCTGATATTAGTTATGGGTAGTATAATAGTGGATCTCCAATCAGAAGGCTGGATATAGGGTGAAAAGCATGGGGTATTATAATGAGAAAGCTTTATTGTAGTAATAAGTGTAACAACATCTTAAATATAATAATGAGTAGCTAATCAGATTATAAAGGGTACTCCTGGACTGGTGAAGGGCTTTCATCTATGTAAGATTTGATTTGCAAGACAAGCCAGTATCACACAGATTCATGATGCTTAATTGTGGGAAAATGAATCTCAAAGATGGTTTGGTTCAAGACTGGTGTTTCAAAACCATATTCATAGCAGAGAAGCGGAAACTGAGAGGCTTTATCTCCCTTTTCATCTTTATTGGACTAAATTGACAGCCTTAAGGATAAGATAAGGGAAGAAATGTTCAGGCAATCTCAAATTTTGTTTTAAGGGCGGCATCATTAGTCTTCTGGAAGAGCTGTGAAAAGGAAATTGGTTAATATTACTATTAATAGGTAATGTGACAGACTATAATCCTTAAACTGTCAACAAGCAATTTGCTTCATTATGAGAGAAGGGTTAGAAGTAGAAAGACTTGGATTTATTATAAACAATGAGGTCCAACATTAAATAGGGTACCAGTGAGCTTGAGGGTTTGCCACTTCACAGATAAGTGTGTCTCATGGAGGGGGAGTGAGGGTTTTGTTTTGTTTTGTTGATTTTCTTTATAGAAAGAAAACAAAACCCTGTCAGGGATTTAACTTTACATTTCCAGGGGGAATTCCTGCTGTAAATATTGATTGTGGTCATTCAACCTGAAATTTTTGGTAAGCAGAAGCTAAATTGGTAAGCATTAAATAGGTAAAATGTACATCTGTTTTGTCAGGAAAAATTCAAAATTCATTCATGAGGGCACTTAAAATCCAAAGGACTTTGAAGCACAAGCTTGCTGACCACTCTTGTTGCATCTCATTGCCTTTGAATTAAGATCTAGTTCATCAGTACCCTTGAAGCATGAACTTGCATTTAACCATATTGATGGTTTAATTAATTTAATGGAATCATTCATGATGTTGAGTGCTTTCAGGGCTCTGTGAGCAGATATGAAGTTGCAGCAAGGGTTGATTTCCATTGCAAGGTAGAGTTCCTGATGTCCAAGAACTGGGACAAAACAAAGGCAAGTAGAGAATCTCTTGCAAAAACGGTTAGATGTTCTGGTTCTCACTGAGCTTCTCTATTGCTTTCTCTTTCTGTAACTAAAGAAATGACTTATTTTCAATCCAGTGCAAGTAGGACTTAATTTGTTGTGATCTATTTGGGATAGCTAAAGATAAACAAGGTGGCAACATTGAAGAATAAATCTATCCCATAAAGTTTTACTTCAAAAGGATTTATCAGAAAAAATACCAAATAAAACCAAAGAATTTAAGCCAGTTGATGCAAAATAGCATGGAGGAAAATCTCCTGCAGTTTTGGAGGCGTGCCCAGAACTTTTGGATTTCCCCACAACAGTCCATGAAATTCAGTTGCTATTGACTTTCACCCACAGCTATGAAGGACAAGTCCAGCCTGGTCATGATGGGGGCTTGTGTTCATTTAATGTGAACATGAGCAAAAAGCAAACAGAGCGGAGCAAGCGGCTCCTGTAATGTAGTGCTGTAGTTAATAACCACTCCTGATGTCCACGCTTGGGTGCGAGATCGCTGCTGCCAAGGTACCCAGGACTGTGCCCCCAACTGTAATTAACTGTAATTAACCAAGGTGATGGAGGAGGCCAATTCCACAACAAGCACGCTTGTCTATTTATAGATCCAGCGGCATCTCTGGTGTTTAATCACTGCCATGGCCAAGCTGCTAAGTGCTGCTTGCGTTTTTTGTGACTGCATGGGAACGGATGCACAGGTGATTTAATTTTTAGATCTAATATAAATTTTAGCAAATAACACAGCATGTAAGTAGACCTGTGTAAATTTATGCTGCTTTAAGTAACAGAATGCATTCACAAAAATGCTAATGTTTGTAAATTTTACAGGAAAAACTGAAAAGCTGTTTTGAGGAATCACTTTCTAGCTAGTGTCCAGAGGAACAAAGCCCAATTTTATATGACCTTTAGCTAAAATATATGAAGTCCTGGACTTTAATTGCTAAATGCTTGATAAATTGAATTTTGGAAGAGGAGAACAGGACAAAAATTCAGCAAAAGCTGGCACATCTTGAGTTTAGTGCTCTTTGCATTATATAATAACACATCCTCTTCTGGCAATTAAAACCAAAATATGTTTTATCAACAGTTAATAGGCATTAACCTAAGTAATAAAGTAAACTTTGTGAATATTTGCCACTATATTCTGTCTGTTTAATTTTCATTAAAAAGCTTCTTTTATCACCTCCTTGAGGGATTATTTGGGCAATTGTAACTAGGTATTTGACTGCTAGTAGTTTAAATCTGTTCTCTACATGCCTGCATTTGTACTTTCATGTGGTTTTAATTATTAAGAAAAGAAAATTTTCATTTGTCCAAGATATTACTCGAAAAAACTGCTTTTCTGTAAAATCCTCAGCTGCTTTTTTTTCTTTTTCTATTAAAAGTTTCTCTTTTAATATTCTGCCTGTGCATAAATTCAGGCACTCTGAGAAAAGGAAGATAATCCTTTCTTTACCAGTCTTACAAATGGAAAATTAATTTTTAAGTTAAAGCTTCCTGTTTCAACACTCTACCAAAATATCAATAAAAATAGTCAGATCTCTTTCAAAGACTTGGTTTTGAAGGCCAGAGGTTATCATTAGATAATCCACTTTGAGTAATATATTGCAACTGAATGATTTCCTGTCAGAAAAATTGGCTCTGGGCTATGGCCAAGAACAAAAATTATTAGGAGTCAAGCAAACATAATTTGAGATTATTTGAAATAACTTTGAAATTCCAGGCTGATTGTCCAGATGCTGGCATCCCCTTTCCTTCCCAGCAGTCTTCCAGTTTATGTGGTATAAAACGCTGTTCCTGTAGGAGGGCACTGCCCTCTCTGGTGGCTGAGGCATAATGAGACCTCTTTTTGGTTTTAAGGAAGAGAGGAGGGAAAATACTGAAGTAAACTGTGGAGCAGTTTTTGGGGCCTCTAATCTTTCACCTCCTAGTTTTGGCTTGAATTTAGACTTGTTATTTACGGGGAAAATATTGATGGTTTGACTTCCAAGATTTTAGTAGGTTTCACAGCTTATTTCCTGGTTGATTTGTGAGCTGCTCTAGCTGTGTTTGTGGTGCTTGTATGGAGGATATCCTAATTTTATGATATGTAGTATGTGTAGCAATGTTATCCAGCAAAAAATGTAGAGAAATAGGCGTGTACATTAGGAATAACAGATGACACATAAATAGCATTATAGTTTGTTTTTTAGTATAAGTAATGCATTTATGCCAGCCTCAGTATTTTTTACCCTGCTAAATCTTTTCAAATTCCTGACAAAGTTTTGTGTTTTTTTGTTTATTTGAGTTTGTTTTTTACTTGAGTGTGTCGTTAATGCCAGGAGTGGTCCTATGGTCGTGAGATTCAGTATTGTCTTACAGGAGGCCCAAAAACTCTGACAGTAAACTACAGACTCAGAACGTGTATTCAATAGAGGCTTGTTCCAAGGCAGAGGGAGTTTATTTCAAAATCTGCAAAGAAAAACTGAGCCTTCTGAAAGGCTGTTGTTATTCTATCTGTAGAGCCATGCTACAGCTGGGGATTCTCTTTCATGTCAGATTTTTGTCTCTGCAGATATGAAGGCTATAACCAATGCATAAGGGAGCAGCATTTCATTTCCTCCTACTAGCTGAGCGCTGTATGATTGCTTCCAGTGTGCAGTTCCATTGCAAAAAATGCTCTATGCAGCCATTAGTATGACTTTTTTTGTTGTTTTTTTAGTAGCAGCTTGTGCTTGAAGGCTCTATCTCCAATCTGCTTCTGTGAATTTCCCTCTACCTTTATTCCTTCTGCCAATACGGATATAATTTCAGTGTCATGGAATAGCTACCGTGGGCTGCTATCAAGGGGATATGTGGAGACCTATGAAAAAAAGGAAGCGAGAAAACATGAATTCATATTTAACTTGCTCTGCAGCTTTTTATCCCCCAGAAAAGGAGATAAAACTCACTGAATTTTGCGAGTCTGGGAGCCAATGTAAGAGATGAGAGAAGTTGGACCCCTTTCCCTGTAGTATGTCTTGTGACAGTTCTTAGCTAATTCTCTGGTCTTTCCCATCCCACCCTTAACCTGCCTGTCTGGTTTTGGAGGTAGTTATGTTTCTTTGCCTGAGATGCTTCTGAGGAGATGAGCCCACCCTCCTCCATTCCCCTCTACTGACATGACTATTTCAGTGAGAAAACCAGGTGAATGATCTTATGTTCTCCCTCGTTTGCTGTGCCCTGTGATTTGATGTGCTGCCTTTGCTCCACTGTGGCTGAGCACTCCTGTTCCTCCAAAGCCCAGTTAACCTTCTCTGACTCTCCCCCTTGGGCTGCTCAGCAAGTCCCCAGCGCTGCTCACTTGGTTTGTCTGCCTTCATGCTTTGCATGAACAGATGGTGGCTTATTACCACTTTTCTTGTTGTGGACAACCAAAAACCAGCCCAGCATAGCAGTAATTTGCTTTGGACTGGAACATCCCTTCACACACCACAGTTAATGCAGCTCTGTTGCCCTCAGCCTTGCATGTTTACAGTCAGAGGCAGGGACTGGTTAAGAGGCATTAGACTTCCTCAGAGTTCTTCAATACAGTAGTTTCATTATATGTGCTCAAGCCCTTCCACTTGTAAAAATGAAAAATTCTGCTTTTGAATGACAACGTGCTCTAGCTGACAAAACTTTTAAGCTCTCGCTGAAATATGTTTTGATGCAGAAGAAAAGAATTGGCAGCAGGAAGTTCTGTTTAAAAATGGAGCTTGCTTTCTTGGCTGGATCAGTCACTGTCTCTTGATGTGCACTCTCTTGCCCCACAGCTTCTGCTGTTGTCTTCTGACATAGTTTTAAAAAAAGTCTGATCACTGATGATAGGGAATTGTGAAGACATCAGGGAAAAATCTGGACATATATATTTGGCTATAACAAATTTTTTTTTTCCCACAGGTAACAAAAAATATCATTCTGTCCCGGGCTGCCCAGCAGCTTGAAATTAGCAGCTGGATGTCCTTTGATCATTGCTAATGCGTTGTGCTGTGCTTGCCATTTCCAGCCCTAGGTCAGCCCAAAACCTTTGCTGTGGTACAGTAATTGCTGTCTGTCTGTGCTTAATGTGTGTCCCTGTTTAGGAAGTAAATTTTATGGTTTTCTGTTGGGTAGGGAAACAGTTCCGTGAGAATGCATCATGAAAGTATTGTTTTAAAGATGAGTTTTAATCCTGGTGGGGACCAACCATTAACAGGAATTCGTTGCAGACTTGTGAAGCCTCCGTGCTGCTTGGCCCTGGCAGGGGAAGCTGTTTTGTCACGGAGCAGTTCTGGCTCACAGAGTTCTGTTCTTGCCTGTTTGTTGCTGCCTCTGCTGTACAGTGTTTTACAGGTGTACTGAAACAAGTGTTGTGTGCAGATCTGGCAGGGACTGAATCAGGGTACCTATGTGGATAAAGAATAGGCTCTTTTCTTTTTATTTTGCCCAGGCCCTGATGTGTTCCTCAATTCAGCCTTACAAACAATTTTATTGGCACAAGATGAGGTAGCAGAGTGCTGCAGAATCTGTAACTGCAGATAAGAAAAGACAATTTCTTACACTGGCAAAGCTGCCAAAACCCTTGTTTTGTGAAACTTCTCCCTCTAGTTATCTTTTCATCAGGCGACTGAGGAAATTGGATTGTAGGCCTTAAAGAGAAAAAACAACCAAACATCAAACTCCACAACTTTGTGCAGGTCTCATGTGCAGTCTGATTAAGTCCAGACCATCCCATTGGAATCACTCAACCTACTTTCAGAGCCTGCTTTATTTGGTGGATAGGCTGCTAATTTTTGCAAGTTCATAATCTCTAATGATAAAGAAGTGAGTCTGTCAGAATTTTCATTCTTTCACAAAGCAAAATAATAACTAAGAACTTCAGGGCTCAAGTTTATATTGCTGCTAGGTGATTCTTGCCTTGGAGGGATTTTAAAAATGTGTGTGTTTATTTTTTAACATACCTGGGAAACAGTGTAGAGTTAAGAACTGAAGTCTACGGTTGGAAAACCTGAGCATTTTCCAGGCTTTATTCAGCTTCACTAATTCCTCTATTCTAGAAACTAAATACTACCCTCCTGACCTGAGTTGATCACTGCCATTGCTAACAACCATCTAGCGTACAACAGACTAGAACACTGGTGAGGACTCCTGTAAAAATGCCTAACATAGGTTTAAATATTAATCACATTACCTGGATATAGAATTCGTTGGTCTTGAAAAAATGTACTCTCCAGCTGAAACTTTTCATCAGGACATTCTCATTCTGGAGTTATAATAGTTTGAATAAAAGGAAGCACTTTGTTTGCAGTTATACTGGTTTATTTTTTGAGATGATTTTTCCTTCTAATGCAGTTCTTGGTGGTAGTTGAGACAAAAACCCAGTGATGCAAGTGAGAATCTCCTCTTGGTTTAAGAATGACTAAACGGTATTGATACCTTTTTCATCGTGAAGAAATCTCTGGGTAATTGCTTTAGTTATATGCAGAATTTTAAATTTTGAGCAAGATACCCAACAACTACTTTGAAGGTGTTCCAGTAATATTAGATTGGCTGGAACAGAATGCATTCAATTCCTTCATGCATGCAGAAAATATCCAACCAATAATCTTTTTTAAATGCATGGAAGAAGCATTTGCTTATTTCTGTGGCCTATGTCTCAGCCCAAGTGCTGAGAAAAGAAGCGTAAAGGTGAGGTCCTAGGCACAGTCCCCCAGTTAGTAGAGAGAGACACTTCTTCTTGCTTGTAGTTGTTAATGTCTCAAATTGCCTTAGTCATGCTGTGTTGCCTTTAAAGACATGTAAAACTATCTTCTGAAATTTGCTGGCTTAACTGCTGGGCCAGCAGTGGGCAGATGAAGCAAGAAGTGCTAATATGAGCCATGGCACAGAATATGCAGTGTTACCATGTACCAAAACTGATCAACTTCTCAATATTTTTGGAGCATGGATACAACCTGCCATGGGAAAAAAAAGTGATTTTTTCCCTATTTTACAGCCAAAGTGTAAATTCACAGAACTGTTCTAACTTCTTATTGTCATAGATGTATTTTAAATGTGATTATTCTAAGGTGGTTTTAATTACTAATTATGTAATCACTGAACTTTTAAGAGATTTTGATTAACTCACAGGCACTATTAAACAAATTGAATTGCTGTTGTAAAGCTAGTTACAATGAAAAATTACTTCAAAGGAAGTTAAAACAGACATATATTTATGTGTTTGTATTTATAAATGGTACAGATCACTGCTACTTCAGGGAGTAGGTCCAGGTAGATAGCCAGAAAACCAAGAAAATTGGAATGTCAGAGGGAAAGAGAATGAATTGTTCAAAACTGGGGCAATTGTTTCAGTTATTAGCAGTGTCTGATGATTCAATGTCTGTTGTTGTTTTCCCTGACAAAGCTGGATGATTTTCAGACTTTCCTGGAACAGCTGTTATCTTCAGTTGATTTTTTTGGTTTGTTGTGAAATTCTGCTTGAGAGCTCCACCCAGTTTCTGGTAAAAAGAGTTTAACAGCCCTGAGAGGAGCTAAAGGGGGTAGTAGTTCTCTCCTGCTCCTTCAACTCCTGTGCTGTGTGAACATTGCTAAATGAAATTTGTTTCCCAGTCTTGGAGCCGAATTATGTGTTCCAAAGACTGTTGGGGAATAAAAGTGTCTGTTTTGATCCCTTCTAAAATGCTGCATTTGAGGTACAGCAGCGGAGTGACCTGAACTAGAAGGCGCAGTGCTGCATGATGTTCCTTAGGTCTTGTCTGGCCCACTGTACACCTTCAGAGCTCAGCACTCCTCATGGCTCCTCCTGGTGAATGAGATGCTGAACCAGTTTGTTCTTAGGGTAGGGGAAGGCTGTGACTGTCTGTTTGCTGTGCTCTGCTTTGTTTCTAGCTCTGCAAGCATTGCTCATCTGCCCTGTTTGTAACTCTACACATTCTACTGCCTACAGCTTTCAGGCTGTTCCTCTGACCAAAACTGACCAGCTCATTGTACCACTTTATTTTACTCATTTAGGTCCTTATTCAAGAAAAATTAGAGTCCTTAATTAGGAGTACAAATATGAGTAGGGGATGCAGATGATTTTTGGTTCCTTTTTTCTAATGTTTGATGCACCTCTGCAGAAAGGGAAGGGAGCTCCTCTGATTAAAGAATGTATAGTCGTGGATAACAAAATCTGGGGTTCTGCTTATTTCCAAACAATGTCATGACAAAAGCATCTTTGAAGCTTTGAGTAATCTAGCTGTACTTAGTGCGCACAATAACAGTGACCATAAATGCTGAATTATTTTCAAGTAGCAATATCAATTTCATTTGCTCATTGAGCTATGGGACATTTCTCTTTTATCCCGTGTATTAAGATGAGAGGTGTTGGTGTCAGACTAATCCCTAAGGCTGTATGTATAGACTGTGAGCAGAAAAACCTCTTCTCATAATGCTCCCTAGTGCTCTATTTGCTGTCTATTTGCGGTCTTTTTGCTGCAAGGAGATGTAAAATAATTTACTTTGCATTTGTAAGCCACTGTGTGCACTTTGCCTCCTTAAAGGTAGTAGGGTCCAAGTGCTTTAGGCTGAACCTTGGTGCTTGCGTATTCCAAACTGTGATGGAAATGTTGGGAGAACTGAAGGGGAATATCAAACTGGAGAACAGCTAGCAAGTAGAAAAATCAAACAGGAGCCTTGTCATCCCAGCACGCTGGCATTTGAAATGAATCCAAATAGTGCATTTTGCTTTTGGATGTGGATAAAGTTTTCTAGCTTAGAAACCAGCTATTAGTTTAGTATCCATCCCTAGATAAAATACTTCCGCTTTGATTAGAACTAAAGTTGTGCCTGCTTTTTGGAAACAGCGTTCCTGTGAGAGAATTTTTCCTGGCTGTCCGGAAAAGCCATGGAAGATGCAGTTGCTTCTACTTTTGTTCCTATTCACACATATTGTGTCTCTCTTTCCTCTACTTGTCAGAGAGGTTTTAAAATACCTCTAATTCTGGGATAGAAATTCCATATTTGTGAGAAGTTTTGGGTTGGTATGGGGAGGAGGGAGAAAGAGATTGAGGAACAGCAGAATTTTCATCTGCTGGACAAGGCTGGGATTTCTTATTGACTGGTGAAGGATCTCCAGGAAATGACCAGGTACAAAAGGAGCCTGGTGTGGGCAATTCAGTTGCTTATATTGCATAAATTGTGTGAACACTGTTCTGAAATGATGGGGTTTGAGTGGCTTTGGAAATTCAGACTTTCTGTCAGAGCTCTGTAAAATGCATCACAACATAATTACTGTCATTTCTCCTTGAAAGACATTTCTACTCTATGGTACAATTGTCTGGTTTATGGTATCCATGCTTGCCTCATGTCAGTCTGGGTAAGGCTGTGTTGCCCTTTCCCCGGTGATAGCCAAGTTTTACACCTTATGTTGCTAGCAGGAGTGTTTTCAATCAGTGCTGGATAAATTGACCCCTGTGTACAGCTCATAAAGCCACTAGGATTCTCTGGAACGAAAGGTGCCAGGTAAATATCAGACATCAAACCTATGCCATTTTAGTAGCTCTTATGTGTAACTGTTGTTTTCTAATATATATACTTATTGCTATATTTTTGGAGGTAGCAGGTATTTGGATTTCTTTTTCTTTCATTTTATTTCTAGATCAAAATATTGGCTCTTTTCTCTCTGTAACAGAAGGTCTCCTAAGTTGGTAGAGTGTAAAACAATCTGAGTACTCTGTAGTTCAGAATACATCTGAGACTCAAGTTATCCTCACATCAGCTAAATCCATTAACAAACGGAGAATTTGGTAGGGTCAAGATGCTGTTCTTTATTTCAATCATTCTTTATCCATCAGTGCAAGGTGAGAAACGCACTGATGAATTATCTATTTCCGCATTAGCAGTTGACCAGGGGAAAAGCAAGATTCTCAGATTTTAGGGCTGTATGATTTAATATGCAGCCAAAAGTATAGTACAGCTAGTATCGTAAAGGAATTGAACTTAATATTTTAATAGGAGGGCTAAAAATAATCTTTATATAGTCAACATTATTCTAAATTGAGTAGCTGAGATCTATTTGGCAGGAAACACATTTCTAATTGTGTGATGTATGAGCATTTTTATTTTATATAAATAATAATACATAGTGCATAGTTCCTTCTAAATATTTGCTAAATAGAAAAGTAATTTTTAAATTAGATTTTGCTAGATGCTGATTTGCAACCACTGGAAGCAGGCAAAGAGCCCTAAGATAGTTGTTAGTTACTTCAGGTATGATGAATCTGTGTTGCAACCTGTGGGTGGCACCGTTTTTTGGGAACAAAATGTGCGTAAGGGAGGTAGTGAGAAGTTACAGAGGCAAAGAGGAGCTGCAGCAGAGTTCTTGCTGAATTTCCGTTGAGTTGTAGGTTTTAAGTGTGTGCTAAATGCAGACTTTGGTGAGTCAGAGCCTAAAGTTTATGGCCATTTGTTTGGGGGAAATCAATACAGTTGAGACGGTGCAGCTTCTGTTGTTCTTTGATGGCAGCCAGCTTGAGTCATGGCAGTTAACAAATGAATTTTTTTGTGAATTAGGATCTTAAATCCTGTTTTCAAATGAAATATAAGCAGCTCTGAAAGAACTTGCTCCTAAGACAGCTGTAATTTTCATAAGAATAAATATTTAAATCAAATATACTTTGTTATCTTTGAAAACATTGACTTTTTCCCACGTAAAACTTGGACAAATACAGGAAACTCCCTTATTTTATTTTTTTTAACTACTGTGTCTTTTAATTACCTCTAGTTCTCCACATGATGACCTTTGCTTCAAGTAGAGCAAGTTGTAGATTGCTCAATTTATCTAAAGGACTATAATCGTTATGCTATGTGTTGGACAGGAATATTTGAATTGTTGATATGAGATGTCAAAAAATAAAAGCTTTCAATGGATTTGAACATTGAATTTGCTCCTCCTGACGTTATAATCTACACGTGCACCTAGTGAATGGCAGTATAAAAATTAGGCTGACTTATATTCTGAGTTACTTCAGAAAAGTGAAAAGATGTTTTATGCTTTTTTTTGGTTCAAAGAATGTCTCATTCTATGGAAAGAGTTGAGTCACCTGAGTCTTCTGCAAAACTGTTGTGCTGTAGATGGTTATGCACAGCATTAAACATGAACAGGTAAAGGTTTAAACAATATTTCTCATGTTATGTAGTGAAACAAAATCCTTAAAGCTCCTTAAATGCTAGTGTGCAAAATAAGGCTTGCAGGCAGACATTTTAGGGTATGGAGTGTCTGTTCTTAAAGTATTAAGATTAATCATTGATCTTTACCCCTAGCCTGGCACGGGGTCAAATCTGGATAATAAGGAAGCTGTTAATATTACAGGACATCATTATATGATTAATTTCTAAAAGGACTGTTACTGAATGTCATCAGCTTGTCTCATCTATATGAGTTGTATGAAATACCTGTAACTCTATAATGCTAAGAATATAAACAGGCTACATATGTGATACTAATTTTAAATATATTTCTCTATAATTTATTCCTGTTTTCTGACTTTGCCTGGGATGAATAAGCAGTCGTATCTTGATTTGTGCAGCAAAGGTGTTTCTTAAATGCTCTATTTTCTATGTGATGAAATTCAGAATGTTTCTGTATTAAATTCATGGTGTTATAACCTAAAAAATGTAGCCATGTTACCTTTAAACATTTCTTGACCCAAAAATTTGAATAAGAACTTTTTGTAAGAAATTCCAATATCAGGAGTAATACTTGTTGAATTTTTAAAATATATTTTGGTGGGGATCACTAAATGATTCCTGTGTCTTCAATTCATCTCTGTTATTGGCTGATATGAAGCCTAATCAGTAAGTGGATGTTAATTTGTGTAGTGTAACACTGGACCTCCCAGGAGATTTCTCTGCATGGCATATTACATAGTCATACCAGTACTGAGAAATACACGATTGATACTTTTCCGTTCTCCCTTCCTGATGGTTATCCAGCAGTGACAAATATTTCCACGTTTAGCAGTAAAAAGGTACCATGACTGTCTGAAGTGACACTCAACACAGAATTAGCTCTTACTCAAGTTCTTTCCCTTCAAATTCTACTTCCTTTCAATGCAAAACATCTGGAGTGTAAAACTGGTGGAAAGATGGCCACTTTGTTAACAATGGTCACAAAATTCAGGCCTTTTGGCATATTCTTCTGGTTAAGAAGTTTTTCCTTGGTGCAAACGAATTCAATTACATTTTATCAGTGAGTGTGCTAAAGCTTTTAAAAAAACCACCAAGTTGTGTGTTAAAAGCATTTTATGCCTGGCGAAAAATTGTAGGCACTTATATTCTTGGGGACATAAGTAGAGAATATCTTAATGGTAAAAAATAACTTGGGAAAAGTTGTAGATTATTTCCTGGGGGTTGTCACCTCTGTGTAAGCACCTTGCTCGTTCCAGTATGACAAGCTAACAAAAAGGCTGGTGTACTGGAAACTGTGGCCTATACAGAACCTTTTATCTGTGTTTAGTTTGTGGTGAAATGTTACAATGATGAATGACTTTCAATTCCCACACTTTCCCTCCTGGCACTAACAAATTTTCATTTGGTGCCACACTTTCAAGTCAGACAGATTATGCTTCTCAAACTGGAAAGTCCCATTATGGAACTATTTGAAAACTGTGCTGACACCTGTAAACCTGAATAGATCATTATTTGCAGTTGCTCCCTCAGCTTTTCCTTTGTACTTTCTGCTGCAACAGGTAAGTCTCTCGCTATGAACCAATCAGCTATATTTGTAGTTTTATTGTTAGATCTTGGGCACATTTTTCTGCACTCATGTCCATATGAGTCACATACTCGTATCACTCCTAACATGCTCTTGCACCAGACAATATATTTTTTGTCACACTAATAAAACCTAAGATGCTGCAGTGGTGCTCCAACTTAAGAACCATAAAGGGCTATGGTTATTGTGGCAGCCTAGCATCTTAAAATACAGTTTACACAGCTTAAATACAAATTTACACTGAACATTACTAAGTAATGGTATGGAAAAATCCTTTAGGCTAGCAAGAAAGGATGGAGAGGTAAAGTTGTCTTGACTAAACTTCTGGGTACGTAGAATTTCTGCCACAAGTATGCTTAAAATTTTTTAAGTCATGACGTGAAGTGTCTTTAAAAAATTAAGTATTGGACTGTAAAAGTAATTTTGCAATTATAATTGAGATTTTTTTTAAAAAAAACAATCTGCAATCTCCTGTGTATTTACTTCATAGAGGGCTGTATCCTATATTTTTATATGAGCAGAGTCCTACCCCAATTCTTGAGGCATGAGTTGCATTTTCTAAGTTGTTTTTTGTTACATCCAACTACTAGTGAATTGTTTCTCCTGCCCCTTTGTACTATTCAAGAGGCAAGATGTGACTCTGTGGTCCTCTATCCATTTGCTTGTGGGTAAAGCATACAAGGAAATTCAACAGGGAAAACATCTAGCCCTGTTTGTCATTACCATTCCTCAACTGTATTTCTGTGGCTCTTTATTCTATGAAAAGATCCTTGGAGCAGATGCCGTTTCTTCTTGAAGAGCCTCACCATCTTGTGAGAATATTCATAAATAAGTAGCTAGCTGGGAGTGTGAATAGACTTTATTTTTCTGATAAACCAGCTGGGAAAACTGGAACACAACCCAAGTTGAGCCACAGTGGGACAACTGTTCTGCTCAATATACTGTCTCTGCAAGAAAACAGGCAAAGTTGTGCTGTTAAGCACTTGGAAAATTAAGAAATACTGATAGTTTATTTTCATGCAGTTCTAGGTTAGTCCTTTTACAAGTTTACCCATAGGTCTTTGGCATTGTATGAAGCAAAACCTTGCATATGAAAGTGTGTTTGTCCAGTCAATTTGGACTTAGTGAATACATACATTTAAATTTATGTGAGAGTTAATTCAGCCCCATGTAAATGGACAATAGGATAACGGTCTGATTTCTGCCCTTCTCTAATGAAGTCTAATGAAATATTAAACTCCTTAATGCCTAAATTTTTCTGGATTTCCATCAGAAGTGATGCTATTACGTGATTTCCTTCACATAATAAGGAAGGTAAAAACATATAAAATAATAACCTAAGAGGTTTTGGGGAATATAGGGTTATGTTGTAGGAGCTGTATCCTACAGGTTTCCAAGTAGGGACAGAATTAGTAGATATCCATGGTTTCACTAATTCCAAGGCACACAAACACAATTTGTTTTCAATGTTAAAGCAATTGACTACTTTTTTATCCTGATGTTTCCTTTGGAGAATTTTATTCAGGTTATTTACATTGCCGTCTTTCAAATTTTCCATAGCAATTGGCACATCTATGACGCTGCAATAGGTTTAGAGGCCAGCAAGATCACCAGAAGTCAGATTCAAGATGAATAAAGCTATATATTTTGGGCTTGTGGGATGGTAATGTAGTGGCAGGATTTTTTTTGTATTTATGAATTTTTATATGCACTGGAAAGCACCATCAATTCCAAGTTGTTAAGTAGCAATACTTATGTTCTCTTCATAAGAGACTGGGTTTTTTTATTTTGTTTTTGAGCCACCATTTTATTTGCGGGACTTGATGGCTGTAGGAGATTTTTAACTGCCCAGAAATTTGTTGATGAGGAGTCTAAACAGAAAACAATTCCTTAGATGTGTTCAGAGGATATTTCCTACAAAGAAGAAAGAATTTCAGGCATAAACTCTTGAAGATTTAATTGTGACTGGCAAGGAAAAAAATGTGTTAAAAATGTCAGGGTGAAGGAATACTGAGAACAGCTGTCAGCAGTGCAAGTGGTGATCTCCGAGATAGGAAGGAGGAAAAATGGCAAAATAAAAACAATACATTTCAGTATGTCAGACTCTGTTAAACTCCTAGAATTGGTCAGTAAAATCCTCTGGGAGGCTTCTCAGAGGCACTAAAGAAAATTGCCATCTCTCCAATTAATTATATTAGAGGTAAAAATGCATTTCCCATTATGGAGGGAAAAGTAGGAACCATATGAAGTCAGTTGATAAAGCCGAAGATTTATGCTGAGTGGTTGAAAAGCAACCTGCAGCCAAAGAGGAGCTCTCGTTGCCACGCTGGATTCCTTGCCTTGAGCTGCTTCTGGTGCTCTGCTGCAGACAGCGAGCAGACTTGGAGAGCTAAACTTGCTGAGAGTTCCTGGGGTTTTTGTGGATTCTTTTACAGCAGCTCAGTGTCAATTCATAAATTATGTGTAATTGTGTCATGACAAAGGTGTGGATACCAGGGATGGCTTGTGGGTATCAAATCTGACAGAGTGCACACAAGGTCATCTTGCTAAAAAATGCTGGAGATCCCTGGCCTTAATATGTGTCAGAAAAAAATCAGCAAAATGAAGTAATTTGAAATTGTACAGAACTCGTCAGAAAACTGTAAGGAGAGGCCTTTAATATTTTAATGGAAAGTGCACGGAGATGCCCTCGTGTTTCAGTCCATATCACTCTTCTTCAGCAGTGATGGTATATATAGTCTTCAGTCAAAGCCAAGCTGATGGAGACCTTCAGAGTAAAAAATTTTGGGGGATATATCAAGAATTCAAAATTCAAAACAAATACCTTATTAAATGGTGAATATCAGTGGGGAAAGAAGTGAGGTTGGAAATTGTTCAATCAGAAGAAGTGCTCCTGCATGAGAAGGAACAGATAACTGGGTACTTGTTTTGGAAAAAGAAGGATGAAATTGCAAGCAGTTAACTCATCAATGGTAAGGCCTCTAAATTGGATCCATCAGTTGTTTAAAGTAAATGTAAAATCAACTAACTTAACAGTTTTCAAGTATCTGGCTGCTGCTGAGAGGAGGGAGGAGGAAACCTGGTTAGTGTGGTAGTTAGTCTCCTGTTTCAGGTTTGAGCAAGGGAAACTAGATTGCATTTAAAAAAGAGATTAAAAGTAGGAGCAGTAGGGGAAAAACGTCAGAGTATTTCATAGTTAACTCATCTATTATCTTAAATATTCTGAAGAGGCTTAAGGAGTGTGAGTGTAATAATGCATATGTATGTATTTTAAGCAAGTGTGCCATTACCATGGGATTGTCTTCAGCGCAGCCCTATTCCAATCAAAGTAAGCACAGCTGTGCCTGTTTCTGTTCTGATAGGAAATGTTGTGAATGCCAGTGGAGGAAATGCAGAGAGTGAATTCTCATCCATCCCTTTAACACACTGTACCACGGGCTGAGCTGTGATAAGGGATCCTTGTCACACTGCAATTTCCAGCTTCCTGAAATACTTCTTTGTACTCTGCCTTTTAGGGGGGTGATAGAGGGTGAGGGAAGCACAACATGGACATTTATGGAAACTTGAATGAAATTGCTGTGAAGCTGCTTTTGATGTAGCTCTTTGGACTGCATTCAAAGTTTTTAAATGACAGGACAAGCTTTGTTTAAAATACAGCTTTTAAAAGTTTGCCCCTCTAATTTTTTAATTTGCTATTTGATTGGTGGAACTTTTTGCATTTGCAGTGACTGTATTATTTTTTTTATGCTGAAGAGCAGTTCTGGGCAATTGAAACTCTATTATGCAAAATTCTGCTTGCTCTTTACCATTAATAATAAGCCAAAAGCTTTGCTGTCCTTTCTTAGTAGCTGAGTATTCTGTGTTGCAATCTGGCAAGTGAAATTAGAGAACAGTATCTCAAAAACACTTAATGTCTATGTATGCTGTGAATTTTTAAACTGGTATTTTTTGTAAAAAGTAATTCGATAATTGAAGTGAATATTTACATTTAGTTAGTGAGGGGGTTGAATTTGTGCTTTGTGATAGTTGCCCTGCTACTGTTCTAAATTAGAGTGTGAAACAAAACTCACTTAACTTTTATTTTGTATTAAGGGTGCTTTATTTATATCTGCACATTCATTTATACGAATGTTAGGATAAGCATTGTATTTTGCTCAGTTACTTCACTGAGAAGCCTTTTTCAGTAAGTAAGCTTCAATACCTGAATCCAAAACACGTTTTTAGAAAATGGTCTGGGAGACTGAAAATGCAGGTACCTTGAGGTAAAGGCAACACATGAGCTCCCTTGTGACGTGCATGTGTGGCCTGCTCTCGAGAGCTCTATTTTGGAGGAATTCTACTGTGTAGCGTCTCATGACTTCTCTGCGTGTGTATTTATTAATACAGTTTACTGTATTTACTGTATTGCTTTCATCCCAGAGCTCTGAAAGTATTTTATTTCCTGTGTCTGAACTCTGTCCCCCGTGTACTGCCCCATGGGACAAGATGCTGGGATGCAGCTGGCTGTGCACTCCTGGTCCGGGATGTGTGGTCTTCAGGCCCTTGAACAGAACATGCTGGATAAGGTGGCTTTAACTAATTTTCCACGACTTCACATTTTCTACTAAAAAATCATTTAACAATACCCTGTATTTCCTTAGATGCTCTTAAATATTTGTCTTGGGATAGGACAGAGGCTGATTTTACAAAGTGTCTGCCTGGGGTGTATGTGTTACTCATTTATTAGTTCCTTTGTTTCTTCAGCTTCTATAGTATCTTCCTAGCTTCCAGCTAATATCCTGGACTGGAAGTGATGTTTTATTTAACAGGAAAATACTGTGCTTGAATTGCCTTCAGTGCTTCACCCAAGTATGATTCTGCTGGGGGAGGAGGAGAAAGAAGTATATATATATATATGTGTGTATATATACATATACACACACACACACGATTTTTCTGGTCTTGCTTATACTGCAAAATATTCTAAAATAGTCTTAATCCTTCTCTCACATCACTGATCATATTCTGTTGTTAACTATGTGGAACACATTGCCACTAAGTGTTGTTGATAATTATGCTCCTAAAGCTCATTTCTGTAGGAGAGCCATATGGTATACATAATGATACATAACACTGATGTGGTCTTCAGTTACCCATAAGTGAAACACTGTTTGAGATGAAACTGATGTTTTATTCATCCCTTTTAGGAAAGAAAAAAAGAAAATTCTATATTTCAGGAAATGAAACAAGAGGGGAAAAAAAAAATCTCATTTTCTTGAAAGAGAATTTAACAGTTGCACCATGTAGTGTCTGGGAGGTACTTGGTGTTCAGTAAAGCTGAACTGGAGGTAATCTACGGCAAAGAAGTAAAAGTCTCCTTTAAACCTCTGCTGAAGCCCTCTGGAAGGGAGGCTACTTGGCAAGATGCTGTCAGGACTAAGAGGCAGACAAACTCCTTGGGATGAGGAAGAAGGCAGGGCATGAACTCATCTTGCCTGTTTCCTCCAGGCCCTGAGGCAAGGAGCACGCACGACTGGTTGAACTTGGCATTCATATAGACGGTGTCACTAACATTCTCTTGTGCCTTTGGAGCTAAGAGGGAATCCTGCCTCTCCCACAGGCTGGGGAGGCTGCAGGTGTCCATCCCTGGGCACAACCACTCAGCTTCAGAGCGAACACAGTCAGTGTAGACTGGGATTGACAGGCTTGCATATGGTAAATGTTGTGCAAGCAGCTGGAAGAATATACCACAACAGAACAGAAATTAGAAAAAAGGCCCTGACTGGTCTTCAGCCTTCTGATTTATTGGGACAGTGTCTCGTGGCTATTGTCTGGCTCCTATTGCTTATGGCAGCATACAGAGGAAGGAGATACTGGTATGAATTTCCCAGTTCACTTCCTTTTCACTGTAATCTGTCTATCCTAATGCGATGTATTCCAGATGAACTGAGCAGGAAAGTCATTAATTATTGTGCAAAAGGAGGGAGTTGAGTTAAAAGCCTAATTTGTCAAGTAAATGAAAATTGTCTTTATTCTGATCGCTTGCTTTTGGTGAAACATGGACAATTCCAGAATCCCTTTTTCAAAGAAAAGTAAAAAGGTTCATTGTTCCAATTAGAGCTCTTTGGGAAGCACTAATTATTATCTTTTGCAGGCGAGTAAAAAGTAATGAGCAAGTCCATATTGTCACCACTAACCTTGATGAGTCCTTCAGATAAAATTCCAAGAAATGCCATTTGAGTTGGTTTCATACAATATTCATTATCCTTCTAATTGGCAGATTTTAATAATTTAGAGCTGATTAGTATTTTTATTATTTTCTTTATTCAAATATTGCCACCAAAACTGTATTTGGCTCAAAGAAGGTCCAGTATAGGCATCTTCACATTCCACGGGATAATGTTTTCTTCTTCCTGTGTATATTTGCTTGCCACAAAAGAAGAATTCCAAGGAAGAGTTTTGCTAAATTCAAGTTTTGAAATATGTGCCCTAATATGGGACTTGCCCATCTCCTTGGGAATGCTCCTTTGCATAGACATTCAGAAAAATTCCTTGCAAGATTCCTGTTATCTAGAACTTAAGGGACTGAGTTTTCTTTGCTTCTGCTCTAAGTGAACTTTCAGAACTAATTTAAGCTTACTTGATTTTTTTAAAGTATTTCTTTCAGTATTTTGTGAAAACCTTCCCAGCAGAAAAGTCCAATACCAATTTGAAAGTAGCCTGTAGGTAGCACATCCTCAGCAATCAGGGCACAATAATCAGAACAGAAATTACCTTTTTTTTTTTTACAAGATAACTCTAATTTGGTGAGGTTTGCAACTGCTAAGAGAAATGTGGGCAATTTTGATATCCTTTCAGGAAGAAAATGGAATTTTTGAGTTTCAGTGTTTGTTAGATCTTGTTGTGACTCTGTAATTACAGTGATTTTTGGCATATTTATACATGCATAATCTTCATTATTGCAATAGAACCAAACTGCTATTGATGCAAGATTCCCCAAACCTGCTTAAAAACACCTAATGAAAAAGAGAGAACAATGAATAGAGAAACTGGGTGCCCTTACTGCATGCACGAAAAGCTTGATAAGCAAAGGCAGCTAAACTAATTAATTCTGAACTTTGTTTAATTCAAGTAGCATAACAGTGCCAAGATTTCAGCCACACCTGGTCTGAAAGTTGATAATGCTGCTAAGAAACTTGAGTTAACTATAAAAGTAATTAAGCACTCATTACCCAACTTTATTCAAGGGGTTATAGGTTTTATGTGGTTTTGACTTGTTTCATGAACTTCAGTTTTCAAGTCATTTTCCACTGACTGCTGCTTCTATTCTTATGTGACTTGGTGGTTTTACATCCTCTTGTATTTGCTTTAGCAAGCACACTCATTTAGGGTCTGTAAATGGAGTGTAAATTGCCTCATCTTTTCTCTATACTATTATTAGATCTTACTTGAGAGAATAGAACCATTAAACTATTTCTAAGGCATAATCTGTTTAAAGAAATAGAATAGAGGGACATTGAAAGCTGTGCAGAACCTGAAACCAGGGAGTTAAATGCCTCAGATGTGATATTTTCAGCTTTTAAGGTGCCAGAAAGTATTCTGAGCTTCAGTACTACTTTTAGACTGATAAAGGCAGTGATCCCATCAGCATTCTGTGAGATAAAATGGTGACCTTGCTTCTTGTAAAGGCTTGCCTTTGTTGTATCTCTGTAATTTCAAGGAAAAGTGAAAAAAACTGCCAAGTGCCACTAGATTCTGTTTCTTCTGACTGTAATGTGCTTTTATTTAAATCTAGTGTGTAAACCTATCAAAGTAGATGTTTGTGGCTAGTGTACCCTCTGTTTAATGAATAACCTGCAACTTGAACCAACAGCTTCTGAGAGGCTGATTTGATATGTGTTATCTGGAAACAGCCTGATACAGAAAATAAGAGATGGCCATGTTGAGTGCTGATATGATGTTCTTTTGGGAAAAAACATACAGAAAATCCACATGATCTCATTGATATTTGTTTTTTGTTCTTCTGTGGGTTGGGAGGTGTCTGGTATGTAAATATTCCTCTTCTCCCCTGTGTTTTTCTTCAGCAGACAAGTTTTATGGCCAGTAATAAACTTTTCCGTTAGAAAAATAATTATCTCTTCAATCATATATAACTAATACAGAAGATGAAATGTATTTAATATTTCTGAAGGGAAGGAATAGCAGTTCAACATCCTTGCTGAGCTCATATATTCACAAAATGTATTGTCTGTGAGATTCCTGTGATGTCCATAGTTCAGTTGCTACTTCTCTGAAAATCATAATTTCACCACTTCTCATTCTTTGGAATTAATGATTGAAGCTAATTACACTTCAGAGTTCAAACCTCATAAATGAGGGGAAGGAAAAAGATGTTACCCACAGACTTGACCCAGGTTTAAGATCTTATCTAAGGACTAATCAGTCTTGATTTGCATGAAGTATTTTCCTCTCTGAAAGGCAGATCAGCCCAGTAAACCTTGAGGGGGGACTTGGAGTATCCCACGCTTAGCAAGAACTCCTGCATTATGCTTGTCTTAGGTATTCTTCTTTTTTTTTCCCCCATCCTCCTTTCATGGAGTTCCCCATTGCTGTTGGGAGTAGATTTCAAATTTAAATGTGGAATTCTCTTTGAAACTGTCCTTTTTTTGAATTCTTGTTACAGATTTGGACTTCTGAGTTGATTTCTTTTTGTGGCAAAAAGACCTGTGGCAAAAAAACCCCCACAATATGGTTTTCCAGTCTCTTTTAAACACTGTTTTATGAGAAATTGAGGCTTTCAGCGATTCCAGAGAAACAAGGCACCCCTAAAACCCGAACTTAGTAGTCTGTACAGATAAAGCTATTGATATTTTGGGGGCTTTCTAACAGAATGCAGGTAAAATATTCTCAACTGAATGCGTGAGTGTGTCTGTCCTTTGAAGTTCCCTTCATTTCTGGTATAAATGAGTACAAAATGCCTCTCGAGCACAGGCATGTCGAGCAGAAATAAAATGATCAAAAGGATCTCCTGCTCTGAGATGGCTAATTCTTCTTTCTCTGCATGAAAATCTGTAATAAATTGAAATTCCTATGGGACCTGTAGACTTGTAATCTCCAAAAGTTATCCATGTGTGTTACATGTTTGGTTTGTGCCTTGATACCTAACTTGCTTTTTGGGAAAATGAAGGGTAAAGGAAGCACTTGTGTGTCTTATACACGACACAGGCTGTTCAGGAATAAAACAAGATGCAGTTGAGCCAGTCAAGAGAAATAATAGCCCGTCTAGGTTTAATTTCTAATTCAGTTCTATTCCTAGAATTAATTTGGAAGTGATTATATCAAGGAAGTGAAAGAATGATGCTTACAGAATTAATCAGAAATTCTCCTTTCAAGTATTATTAGCAAAGAAAGATTCCAGACATGGTGCCCAGGTGTCTGGTTGCACAGCTTTGAAGATGAGGAATATGAAAAGATGCTCGTGCCTTTTCACTCCAGAGCCAGGGGGTTGCCTACCAAGGGAGGATATAAACAGTAGCAGTGGCTTTAAATATGTTTCTAACCTTGCAGTAGTATAAAAGCTAGTTTGGAAATGTGAATTTCAGGCATCATGTGTTTGTGGAAAATCTGAATATAGAAGAGTGCAGGAATTGCTTAAATTGTTCTTTCAGTCACTATGGGACTTGTCTGGATATTTCAGTTGACTCAAATTTCTTTTGTGGTGCCATAAGAATCTGAAAGGAACTTTTTAAACCTGTGGTCTATTTTTATTTGGACTCCTGAGCATAAAACTCCTTAAAGGCACTTAGAACACCTCCAGATGTATTTCTACAGTCTTCACATCAGTCTTTCTTACGAAATAGAACAAGTTTTAGATCTTTAATTAAATTCTGGAACCAAAAATGTTTTATAAACCAGAGTTCCTTCTGTGAAGCTTTAAAAGGCTGTATTTATTATGTACTTAATAAAAAGTTAATTATTGGATATGCTAGTCTCTAATTGTGGCCTTAATCGTGAGTTTTCTATAATTCCCAAAGTCATTCTTTTAAATTATATTAATAACATTATATGCACACATGATTAGAAGGTAGAAAGGATTTAAAATCTGACTTTTTGGGTATTTTATCTTGTAAGAAAGCCTATCTTATCTGAATAGGAGCTAGACCTCTATACAATATCCAGAAAATTCCATGAATCTTGAAGTGAAACAGTTGTGGTTTGCTGTAAGGTTTCCAGTTTGCCACCACAGAGAAAGGTTCTCCCAGTCACTTGGCTCTTTTGGGAAGAGGAGGTTCCCCATCACGTGCAGTAGCAGTGGAACTTCGGGGGCTGCTGTCCACACGTGAAACGAAGCACAGATTCCCTGTTTCAGAAATGGGTGGGCCCAGAACTGCTGGGCACCAAAGAGTTCTGCCACATCCAGAGCTGCTCTCTCTACTTGTGCATGTGGCTCTGAAAGCAATGATGGCAGTGGAACACTCAGCTGCTTTTCCAGTCTGATAAAAACATCTAGGTTTCAATGCATGCAAGGTAAAATGCATATACATAGAAATACAGTATGCTATGAAGTATTGGTGTTCTCAGATTTATTTCTCCAGTACCTCTTTTCTTTTTTCCTGTGTTTATTTTGGTATTGATTTTTGCTTTTATTTCAATCTTTGCATCACAGAACTGACTTCAGTAATTCTGTTTAGATGATGAACTTCTGGTAGAATTCTTGGAATCAGACTTATCAAATTGCTTTTTTAATGATGGTTTTCCTCTGGGGTGTTAGCTGGTGAGTTTGTGCAATATGTTTTAGAAACTATATTGCTTTCTCTGGGAAATGGTTTATTCATACAGCAATAACCCAAACATTTTATTGTCAGAGATTGCATAAAATTCAGTTGTGGTGCCTCTGCAAATTTTCTTCTATAAAAAGAATGAAAATATCTTGCTATAAAAGATCATGACTCACTGCCATTGGTAGTTACACAGCTTTTTAAAGTTTAAATATTAGAACTATGCTCTAATACCCAAAAATGAAAATAGTTTTCACTTTATCTCACAGTCACAAAGACAGTTTCAGTAGTTTAAGATGATGATGATGAAGGAATTCTGCCAAATTTGTAGATGTTGAGAAAATTCTTCCTCTGTTTGTACTGGTACTGAAAAGAATGTGTTTGTCAGGTAACAGGTGGTCGTTCCATTGAGAATATGAACAGGATAAAAGCTCCAAAAGCTTAGTTATTGTTAGCGCTTGCTAGCTTATAATACTGCCATATATAATATTGTAAGATGAAATGATGTACAATACCGATTTTTGTGCCTCAGAATTTTTACAAATCCATTTGGAAAGGTCAGTGGAAAAATCTGATTAGTTTGATTCATTGCCATTTCAACAAATACAGAGCTCATGTTATTATAGTATTTATTATTTAGTTTCTTTTTCTTCAGTGCTCTCTCTACATTGACAGAATCTAACTTAGCCTGATACCTTTCAGCAATTCTTCTATTCTCAAAAATACCCATTTTAATTTGAAAATGCCACTGGTGAATGAAATATTGTCTTATTATATTATCTGAATGCTTTATACTTATAGTGATGTTCCAATAACAAGAATAATATTCTTAAGCTATTCCTGTGACTTTCTTACCTTGGTGTATTTGCTGCAATGCAAAATCAGTGGCAGATTGCTGTTCTTGATGTGTGTGTAGAGATTTGCTAAGAGATTCTTGCTGGGAGTCTTTAATCTTTGTTTTTTTGGCTCTCTCACTGGCCTGTGGGTTAGGGGTTGTAGGAGCAGCAGCAGGAAAGCTGCAGCAACCAGAGCTCCAAGGAATGTGTGGGAATGGGAAACTCACACCTCTGCCAGAGTGGGGGAATGCTCCCTGACTACTTAAAACTTGAGGGGATTGCAGCTTTGGGAGATTAGTTATTGAAGAGTGCTTAGAAAATTGGTAGGTGTGTGTTAATACCTTGTAAATTGAGGTTTATGTCTGTTATTGCTGATATTGATTCTGGACATTTCCTGCCTGTGCTGCTGATTGTGTTGCTAATAAATCAAACTGCTTTGATAGTGAATTGATTGGTAGGTTTTGAATTGAGTAGCTTTCCTCCAGGCAAGGTACTTAATATTGATAAACACATTAAAAAATTTTAGGAGTTATCCAGCAGCAGTTTAAATGCGGTTAAACCAGCAAAACTTCTCTACCATTTTTTTGTGTGGCTGCTCCTAATTGGTTTTGCATCCTAGCTAAAAATCCCCCTAACCCCAGCTTCACTAGCAACCCCCATGGAATGCAAGGTAAATTTCAGATCTTCATCATAAGCATTCAGTTAAGTAGTTGTCCATAAATCAGCTAAGTGTTATTGCATTTTATTTGTACTTCTGTCATGAGCAATTAGTGTTAAAAAACCCCCCCCAAAACCTCTCACACACACACACACATGCACACCCTCCTCCCCTGCAGCATTACTGAAAATATTTTCTGGGTGGCAAACTTTGGAAAAAAATATAACCGAAAACCCACCCAGCTGCTTGCCTTGGGCAGCTGCTTCTCATTCTGTCAGTAATTGCCTGCATTCTAGGTGCTTCTCTCAGGACTGCAGTGAAATTGCATGCAGAAGGCCTGCCTAAGTGGTCACAAGGGTCTATTCTGGCTTTAAAATCTAAGAAATTACTGACTCCTGAAGGTTGCTAAACCCATTCAGCTTCTACTGAATGAACTGGAATTAAATGTACTGAGTTCTTTGCAAGGAAGCACTTTTTATAAAGAAGCCTTCAAAGATGTAATAAGCTATAAAAGGTGAGATTGAATCTGCTCTGATTAGCACCTGTAAATGAGCTTGAACTGACTACAGTGATCAGATGCTGACAGCCCCCTTCTGCATAAAAGTAAAGATAATTACCCAAGAAGTCATTTCCTGGATGGGTTTAGCCTTTCCAAGTGTGGATATTCTGTATGCATTGCTGGCTGGAAGTTTCTGTCATGCTGAAACTCAGCATTTGGCATTGTCTCTTAATTTTGAACCTACAGAAGGCAGCAGGAAAACTTCCAGTGACTGCAGTGAGTTTTGAGTTGGGATCTGATCAAATATTCTGTGGTATTTTTTATCACTAATTGCAAGTACATGAGTTAGTTTTCAAGTCTGTGTGAAGGGTGGGGCATGGGGAAAAGAGAGGAGATGGTTTTAAGTTTTTAAATCTGTTTAGAATGTTTCTTGTTCACAGTGTCGTGGAGCCCCTGGGATGTTTACAGCTCATGAACTCATTTACAATCAGTTTTCTATGAGTTTTTCAGCCATACTGTAACACGCTGTAGCTTGTGGTTGTTTTCCAGTTGACAAACTGGTGGTGCTGGAACGTGAACTGTGTAATTCTGAGTCTGTAATGAGCATAAAAGTATTTGTAAGAAACTAGGGAAGAAAAGAAGCTTTTTACTGGGTCTCTCCAGTATAAGCCTGGAACTGGTAAGACAGTTCAGCTTCCTGAACTGCTAAAAGCAGGTCAGCTTAATAGAAATGTTTCTCACCAGGGTTCCTAGCCAGCGAACACCTGGACTGTCTCCAGATGGCAAGCAGGTCAATTGTGTCCACTCTGTGTTCTCTTAGAAGTCAAAAATCCTTCCTAAAACACAAACCCCAATAACATTGTGGCAACACAATGGCATGGAAAATTATGTCTTCATAGCCATGATAGGTGTGACGTTAAACACAGGCTCTCTAGAGAGTGGCACCATAGGTCTTGAATTCTGAAACCTTGTCAGAAGGCCTTCATCAAAGAGCCCTGTAGCAAGAGCAAGCTGAAAAACGGTTCTATTAAAAACAAAAAGTGGTTGGTTTTTTTTTTTTTTTCCAGATTATAATGTTGTTTGTATTTTGGTTTGGGGATTTTTTTTTTGGTGAGAGGAGTGCTTTAAGGGCAAGGGTCTGAGTAAAGTGAACTGTTTCAGGTGTATCTCCAAATATTAGAAGCTGTAGCTTTTAATAATTTCCAATATATCTGCACAAATTAAGTAAGAAACTCTTGCCTTAAGGTTACTTAAATTAGATTTAGTGTTGGTTTTGATGGTGGATAAAAGCTGTTTGGACCTGAGCTATTTTCAGAGAATGTCAGTAATCAACTAATAAACTTTACTCTTAGGATTGTGTTGGTCTAAGAAAGCTTTAGAACTGGTAAAATAATGTATTCATTGAGAGTTGACCTTTCTGTATTTGGATCTTTACATCAGTCTTTTCTGAAATATAAATATATTTTAAACTTTTATGAACTAAAAAAAAATTTTTCTTTCAGAAATGTCTCCTATTAGGGTTTTTTTCATGTTTGACAGTGGTTCTTATAACTACATGATGCCACAATTCAAAATTATTTGTATACATTGAAAGAATTTGAAAATTATTTCCTGATTATATGGAGACAATTTTCAGAAGCAAGTTTTATCTGATATTTGTTTTCCCTAATAATTGTGTAAAGTTATTGCTTCTTATTGAGTAAACTCTGTTACTAGAATAGCTGTGAAAAGTGTGCCAAAAAAGAACTGCAATCTTGTCAAACTACATTCTGTATAGAATTTAAATGAATCCAAATTTGAGAGTCATCTGTTTTAAATTGTCTTTCATTGGGGCAGAACAAACAACTGAGTTTTGAATGTAACACAGCTGCAGAAACTCTCAAACCATAAAAAAGCCCCAGAAAAAAAGCCCTGTAATGGTACATTTGTAACTTTGGACAGTTATCTGAGCCATCCTCAAATAAAGGGAAATAAGGTTTTCTTTACATAAAACAAACAGTAAAAAGAAAAAAGGCAAAAAGGGAAGTGCTTCCTCAAGGGGCGAGGCAGGAGCTGAGTGGACACCACCTTTATTAGAAATCTGTGCCAACTGAAGAAAGCTGAGATGTTTGGATTCCTTCTGACATGGAATGAGCTTGTGCTTTCTCTCACTCATGGAGATACTGGAGCATATTTCAGCAGATGTGTATTTGCTCAAGAGAAACACTCAAGGATGTGCTGCTCTACTGAGTTCAAATCCTTAAATTATAGCTTTAACAACTTCAGGAAGACACAGGAACATTTGACTTTTTGTTAGTACTGCACATTAGCTAAAATTTTGCTGGGAATGGAGGGAAAGATATGTTTTTTGCCGCCACAGGTACACTGTAGTTACTGGAATGCTGTGTTCAGGTAAATGGAAGAAAAAGTACATGGGATTAATAATCTGAGAACAAGGTGGTTCTTCCAAGTTCTGTGGCAAGACTTCACAACTTTTTTTCCCCTGTTTTGGAACAGGGGCTTTGCAATGGTTTAATTGTTTGCTCTTTATATTGGACAGTGTTGAAGGTTTCAGTAAAAATTCAAGGCAGTGCAGTGGTGGTATATGTGCCTCAAGCAAGAGATGATTTTTTTTCCCCTTTAAAAACCTTACGTTAAGAAAATTTATCCAGGAATACTCTAGAAAAACATACCCTCCTGCTTCTCTTTCTCTTGCCTCATTCATACTAGATGTCCTCCATTGTTTTGTTTGGTTTTTCAGTATCCCTTCAGCAATATTTTTCCCCTGAGTTTTACCTTCTTTATTCAAGCCTATTCTCTTACTTTGCTTCTCTGTGTTGTACTGCACACCAACAAGGACTTAGATCAGAAGGTGATTGTGCAGCAGCAGGTGACTGTGTAGCAAAAGCATAGCATGTAAATTTTTGGTTTTCAGACTAATTTTTGTAAGTTGCTAGCTTTGGAAAGAGTTCGTAAGAGTCAAATATTTGGACACAACATATAGGAATTAAAATGTGTCTGATAGCAGTAATCTGTCAATAGTCCAGTTACCAAAAAGCACAGTGCAAAGTGAATATTTTAGACTGTAAGCTCTAAGTTCTTTCACCCAAAATATTGGTGTTCTGTCATTATTTGGAGCAGTCCTAGCACTGTGCCAAGATGTGGAGGTGGCTGTGCTGTCCTCTGCTCATGGCTTTCTCAGAGCTGGCATGCTGGTGAATCACCCCAGTGTTCGATGCTGTCTGCTCCCAGAGTGTCTGACTGGAGGACTCCCACATGTCTTGCAGGATAATTTCAGACCCCTTTACACCTCTGAAGTGATCATACTCTGGCCCCAGATCTTCATAACTTGAGTCTTGCAAGTTGTCTGTGATGTGCTAAGCCAAGAGTAGTTGAGAACATTGTCAATGTTCAGTGCTTTAGGATAAATAATGATTTGTTCTTTGTTTTACTGAAAAGAATAGGTATTTATAGCATTTTCACTCTCCCAGAAAATTAGGTTGCAGACAGCTGAATTTTATAAGCAGTTATGCAAATGTGTGAGAGAGATTGTCCTTCCTAAAGCTAATCAAGTAACAAAGCAAGACAAATACTATATTTTTAGGGTTTCTCATGTTTTGGAGATGATGCAGAAATGCCTATCTGACCATCTTCCAGCAGTGTTGTGCAGTTCCAAAGAGCAGAAGGGCTCTCAGGCACAAGTTTCAGGGAACAGAGGGAAACAGAAATTTATTTGGCTGAAGGGACAATGAGAGTCCAGCTGGGAAGGACAGGGAGTGACTCATCTTGGGTACTGAGGGATGGCTTGATGGTGGTTTGTACTAGAACTGGGACAGAAACTTGAGCTGTGTTGCTCCTCTGCAAGAGTTCTGGTTCTTTCTGCCTCATTGATGAGGAATCTTTACATTAGATATGTAATGCAAATATGAACCCCTGTGTATTGTCCTGATACTAAAACCCACTGGATTGATACAATCACACCTCTCAGGGATAAGTTAGGGTCATGATTTACTTCAGATGATTCCATGAACCTTTCGTTTACCTGCACACATAATTGAATGCCAGGCCCCTTTGTAACTGACATTTTAAAGAGGCTGACATTTAGTCAAGTTGACCACCAGCTGGTAACTTTTGGAAAAATCAATGATGCAAATAGTGGTCTGTTAGGAGAAATAAAACTTTTTAGAATAAAGCTCATTCTACGTGCCTCATTGTCCCCCCTACCTTTGCAAAAAGGGAGAAACTCGCTGCTTTAATTACTCTATGTGCTGTGTGACACTGTTTGTAAAGGCAGTCTACCAGCAAGAGCTGTTATTTGCCAGTGATAGTGCCGGGGAGCAGTCTGGTTTTAAGCTTGCATACTTGTTTTTCCTTAGCAGCAAAGCTGTCAGGATAGCAAATAAAAGCAAGGCTGGTGATTTAAAAATGTATGGTCTGGATCATGTATCAGCAGGCATTCTGGTAATACAGTTAGGCTATTTAACAAGACAGTGTCTGTTCCAGCAAACGAGGATATGTTGCCTTTTTTTCCAAGAGTTAAAGCTGAGATAAAACAATATTTAATAAAGGAAGAAGATTTAAAAAGACTGTAGAGTGTATAAATAATTCTGGTTTTTCCTGCTGACAAAATACTTGATCTTCAATAGAAGTCATGCTTGAATTTGTTTGTATTTTTGTGATAACACATTTTGATGCCACTACAATATTAAACATAAGTTTGTTCTATACCATCTCTAGCAAGTTCGTTTCTAAAAGGAAGGAAACTTTTACAGCCTCATGTGAGGCAGTGAATCCATGCTAAGTTCTTTAGCAGCATCTGACTTCTAGTCATGGTGAAGAAACATAGAGATGAGAATGACAGAATACACTAAGGATGAAGCCAAAATTGTAGGAAATTGTCTATTGTATCAGGCTCCATTAAGAGGAGCACTGTAAAAAAATACAATATCACATTTAATGTATGTGTATTGCAGTTACAGTGCATGCAGCAATATAAGTAGCAGAAGATTCCTCGTAGGATGCCCACCTTTTCTGAGAGGTGAATAAAATGGAACTTTATCAAAACCAAGAGATTCTGCAGGTGTCAAGGAAAGACAGAGAGCAGTTACCAAACATGTGCCCTATCCTGATCATCAGGGGAGCACATTGGCTGGCTCTGCAGTCTCGTGGGCAGTGCCTTCCTGCAGGCTCTGCTGCCACAGGAGGAGAGCTTGTCCCACCACTGCCTACCAACTTATTCCTGTCTGTAGGAATGCGTCCCGTCATTGTACGGCTGTGTCCACAAACACACATCACAAAATGAAACACACAAGTGGTCCTAATCATTTATTGGCTGATTTTTTTCATTGTTGGTTTTATTTCTAGTTATTTGTTTGGGTTTATTTGTTGGGTTTTTTAAGTCTGTGTAGTGCCAAAAAGGTTTCAAAATGTCCCACAGTGCCAACTGCCTTCAGATGCCCTGATTTCGACATCACTTTTTCCCGAAGTCATGGAGACAGGAAATTTGTTTTTTATGTAAGCTGCTGCTACTCAAAAGTAAAGAAATCTGACATTAACATCTGATGACTGATCTTGAAGGATGAGAGAAATCACAGAAATATTCCTTGTAAAACTATAGTAGCTAGGTTCACTGTGTTGGATGATCATGTTCTTGCGTGAGCGTTTTCTTCTATTTGGAGATATTAAGATACATATAAAGATGGTAAACAGTCAAGAAATCTTTTGGCACAGCAGGCAGGCTCTCACTCTGTCAAAGTGGAGTTTCAGGACCTGCTTACGTTGTCCTGGCTCATGTAAGCCAGGAGAAAAAGTCATTTGACCAGATTTTACCATGGCAAGACCAACAGTCTGCTCAAGCGCACGAATGTCTTCTGGGGAGTATTGTCACTTCTTGGCATTGGATTGGAAAAGATAGAATGTGACTTCCTCAGTAGATGGACACCCTGGAGCTGGTTCAGCTTGTCACACCAGATAAGATGTGTCCTTTGCCTTTGTATTAAAGTTCATCTATATTTATTCGACTCATATAAAATTAGACAAGGAAAATTATAAAAACACACCAAATTCAAACAACTCAGCCTCAATGAAAGGCTCTGTCATGGGCCACAGTGGATAACAATATTTGATATCCATGTTGAAGTCCTTAGTTTGAAATTTCAAAAGAAAATATCATGACTATAAATGCAGTGGTAAAGGCAGTTAAGTATATTTTCCGATAGTCTTTAGTATTGTAGCACTGCTCTGGTTCTCTGAGAGTCTCTAAGTAGTTGATGGTAATTCCCTGTTTATTGAAAAGCAAAAGTGAGCCTTGTGTGTCACTACTTTTCCCTTCTCATTTTACATTTTTACCAACCATGTTTAGGAGCTCAGGAGTCCAGTAGGAGTTTTGAATAATACAGTCTTGTTTATTTTTTCCTAATGGCAAATACCTTTCCCCAAGCACCCTGTAGATTTAATAATCTTTTTCTTAACACTTTTGCCCTACCTTAGATCAATGTATGCTGATTTCTGCATTCCTTTAGGAAGCTTTTGTCTTTCCCAGGGCTCATTTCCACTATGAATTGGAGTTCAGCAAGTGCGTTCTGGTGTCTATTTCTGTGAGCAGACGTTTATTGCACCAGTTGCCTCTTCTCTCCAACATTAGTGGCCCTAACTGGAGCCAGGCTGCTCTTTGGTGTCTGTCCCCATATCTGGTTTTCCTCACACATTTCATTTGTGCATTTAAGTGTCACTGTGAACATCTTCTGTGTGAGTACTAACACTTGCTAGTGCTCATATAGATTTTATACCATGTGTCCAGCTGCATGCAATTTTAAAAGAAAAATGCTCAGTGCATGATAATTAATGGTATACATAGGAACAGTTCTTATGTTCTTTGAAGAACAGTTGAGTGAGAGTAAAGCCTTTGTGGCTTTGGAGGTGAACAAAGCCACTTTAATCAATAATATGCTATTTGTGCCACCCCTTCTGAGAACTGGATTTGGACACCTCTGTAAATAATAATGTTTAGATGATGCCCATCAGCCCAAACCATTCTATATTTCTGCGATGAAGTGCAATTTGCTGTGTAATCTTCAGTGTCCTTTTTAAACATTGAGCTGAGGGCTACTGGGAGGTAGATTGTTGACTGAATGCTTTCTCCTCAGCGCTGTGTAATTATTCTTCCATTGGCACCTTCAGTCACAAACTGCTATGTGCTGTGGTGCTCTGTCATCAGAAGGATCAGCCCTCCTCCAGAAAGCCTGATGTGAATGAAAGTGATTACTATTTCCTGGAATGCATTGCAGACAAAAGATAATGTAATTGCTTCAGACTGGAATGCTAACCATAACAAATCTCATCTTTTATCAATGATAACAACAGGTGAACTAAAGAAGGATAGGAAGAATTTTTTTGAGATGATGCAGGGTGTGTTGTAATTGTCTGTGACAGGATGAACCCCTTAAGCTGGTCCTGACCCTTTTTTAATCTTAGGAGACTAGAAAATAAAAGCCATGATTTTGCCAAAGTGGTACTACGTGCTTTGGGCCAGTCTGGTTTTGTTTGCCGTGTCTCATGAATAAATTTTCATCATGAAATAGCTCTATCAGGTTCAGACACAAACATTTGCTGGTGATCTGGTCTACTACTATATAAAATTCAGCTCATATTAGTCTGCAGATGAAATTTATTTATATGGTAAGGTAATTATGGTCACATAGAGATATTGTATAAAAAGCGCTTTTTAATATGCTTTTCTAAGGGTAGCTGTGTGATATGGAAGAGATGATTTATGAGCTTGCTTCACTAAGCTGTGGCTTCAAGGCTTAAGAGACTAAATAATGCACAGAGGATGCAAAATATTTATTTGAGGGGAGAAGGAAAAGAAATTACGTTAAGTTTTCGTGTAACTTCCAGTAACACAGTGATCTTGCATCATAGATTACTCTCTTTTACTAACTTGGCAAATCTATAAATTAAAGAAACAGCTGGAGAAATTCCACAGCAATATTGCAGTGCATTCTTCCATGCTTTCTTACTAAAAACCATCTGTGTAAGTTTTTACTGATTCTTAATGGGATAGCTGAAGTTGTATGCAGCTGTCTTGTTTAACCTCTATTTGTATTAGGCAAATACCAGATGTGGTATTCCACCACCTCTTGTGGACTAAATCAGTGTTGTATTTTCATTTCTGAAATCAGTTTCTGTATTCTTAATTACTTGACTGCTTAGATAAACTTCTTTTGCCCTGTCAGCAACTTTCTGAAATGGGAAGTATTTACGGGGCTATTTTGCTTACATCATCCTTTGCCATCAGTGTTAATCTTAGACATCACAGAAACCATGTTTGGCAACATTTATGGTGTCCTTTTGATGTACTTCTTTTCAATTTCTGCTTATTTCTGACTACTGCAAGCAAAATTCTCATGGTTTGATGGCCTTTTCATTTTCCAGTTTCACAGAATCCCAGAAGAATTTGGTTGTTCCAGCTTCTCAGCCAGTGTGTTACTTTGGTTACCACCATAATGCTCGTGGTCTTTAGGGACACAATTTATTAAACTCATTAACCAAAAGACCTACAAGCTTTATTCCAGGCAGTGTGTTCAAGGGTTTTAGGTGTTGAAGGGGTAAGGTAAAATTAAGAAAATTTAATGTTGCTCTATAGCCATTATTTTAAACAAATAATTACTTTTACACTGGTTTAAGTTTTATTCTTCAGAAATCAAAATTGAGAACTAGTGCATGAATAATAGGAGTAGTATGAGTAAAAAATATATTAATCTGTAAATATCTTAAACATACATTCCTCCATATCTTATTGGGATCTCATGTGGTGCTATACTACATGCAAGATTTTGAACAGACCTTTTGTGTTAAATGAGATAATATTGAGTGAAGGACATACATAGCATTTTAGGTAACCTACTCAGGAATTTCTGGTATTTATGTTCAGTCAAAATTCTCAAATTTTTAAGTGAAATCTTAGAATTTTCCAGGAAGTCTTAGAGTTCTGTGCTAAGCAGAAGTCTCAATCTCCTGTGGAGTGGTTAGAAAAGCTTTTGTTTAGATTTCTCATCCAATGTTTCTGAAATCAGAGGGACCAGAATTTAAAGCATTCAGATTTAGGGGCCAAGCCCTGATGTACCTTCCCCTTTCTATCAGGTGAATGATGTCCAAGATGATCCACACCTTTCCCGCATCTTAGATTAGCTTTATACAACTGTGAGGGGCTGGGATGTGGTTTCAACATCCCTGCCAGAGTGGCTTATCCCCCTGCCATCTTATGTCACCTACAGAAGGCTCAGATCACTTTCTGTAATGCATGAAAATATGTCCAATTTACTGGTCAGCTGGGGTATTTTGCAGCAGATTGTTTTGGGCGTTTTTCCCCCTCTCAAGTTCAGGCAGTGCTACAATTTAGAAAATGATTAATCAATTTCATCTGGTTTTAGGTTACTGTTTGTTTAACTGTGTTTATTTTTGATAGAACTGCTTCATGCATAGGACATAATTTGAAGAATGCTATGACTGCTTATTCAGTCAGAGACAATAAAAGTGCAGAGAGCAGTATAAATCAGACAAACTTAATTTTAAAATTTGTACCACTGCTGAATTTCAACAGCACGTAAATGATTTGTAGGTGTTGTGTTAAAATTCAAGCAAATGAAGTTATGTGTGAAACTTTGGAGAAAGACACCTGCATACATGCAGAGGAACTTCAAAAACACTAAAGTGCTTGACTGCAGGAGTTTGTGCTCTGACTCTGCTGCACTTGCTGTTGTGTCTCCTGAACTTTCCTCCCCTGACTGGAACAGATTTATCCAGTCAAGGACTAAGATATTCTTTTTAATATTTAATTCTTACTAGACATGCAGTATATTATTGGAAACAGAGGTGACAACTGGCCAAGTGTAAACACCAAGCACAAGCGTGTTGGTGTTCTCTAGGCGCCTTTGTGGGACAGCCATTTCTGTTTCACAGGTGGGGAACAAAGAAAAATCAGCATTTTCCAGAGTTAAAATGTGTCTGCTCAGCAGTATTTGACAGGAGGAAAAATTCCTGAAAATTAATTAATAGTAGATTGAGGGAACAAAGTACTAAGCAGTTTTTGCTTGGAAGCCGAGGTACCTGCAGGCTCCTCATGTGCTTTTACTGTTGGTGAGCAGTGAAGCAGGAAAGAATGAATACATTGATAATCCAGTTTGCTGCCTCCCTTCCTGGTTAGTCAAAGCTGATGCTATCTACAGCTGCATGATACTTTTTAACAGTGTGAGATAGGGAAATAATATGAAACATTAAAATTCATATCACAGTAAGACAGCCAGCATCAACAGGCTCTAATTTAGATGCTAAGCTGAGGAAATAATTTTGAGAATCTTAGCTCACTTAGCAGCAATAAAACAGGGAAATATTGGGGAAACACTTCACTGGAAACACTGCTAGATGCTAATGGAAACCGCACACTATATTTAAGAAAGTTTGCCCAAATATGACAAGACTGCATTTTGAAGTCCCTTTTTCTTGATAAACTGCTCAGGAAGGACCATATACCCATGGAAACTTTGTCAGTGCTTTTCTACTGATACAAATGTAGAAGGTATTTCTACTTATCTGTTGGCTAAGCTCACATTCTCCACTCTGAGCTGTGAAAATATCAGAAGAAAAATTACTCGAACATGCATCACAGCCCAAAGCTGGGTAACCATCTTTTCTGTTAGAGTAACATCTAAACTGAAAAAATGAAATAAAATATCTCTAGTTGGCACATAAAAGATACTACTGTAACTGGGTTGCTACTGCTAGGAAAGAAAAGTGCTTTGGATTCGCACTGAAGTGTTTTTTTCTCTTCTTAAATGGAAAAGAATATGTTGTTTTAGGATTCTAGAAGATATTTCTGTCCTTTACACAGTATCCTGTGATACTTCTTTACACATCAATGGTTTTGCTGTTTGGTTGGCAGTGAAATGGCTCCTAACTTCTCTTTCTTTGCTATTACAATGGTTTTTACCTTTTCATATTTTTAAATGTAAATGAGAAAATAAATTTTAAAATGAAAAAGGATGTGTATTTTGCTCAGACTTAGCACATTGAGCAGGACTGACTGCCTCATATTTAAGGACTAGAACTCTCTGAAGTTAGACCTTCCCTCTTCCTTCCTGCCAAGGGCGGTATACAGTATTTTGGTCTTTCAGTTTTAATCAAGATGAGGTTTAAAAAATGGCTGAGAGTATAATTTAGTGTTCTTAAGAAATGAAAATATATAATGAAAGCTAAAACTAAACTAAAAAAGTTTAAAAAGAGTTCAATATGGAAATAACTTATAAAAAGCAAGAACAATTTTTTCTTATAAGTAGGATCTCTGCTATTCAGCTGTTTTAATGGTGTGCTTTTAAATACGTTAAGGAACTGTACTAAATAATGCCTGTACTTCCAAACCTTTTGAAGAAAACTCACACTGGTGCTTCAAGTTTCTCAAGAAGAGCTCCAGACTAATGATAGTATGTTAAATCTTCTCTCAGTAAAAGCCAGAAAATACCCAGCCTGAGCAGAATAGTAAAATGAGATGCAGAGTGCAGGTGAAGCAGAGAACCTTGTCTCATTTCTCCATCTACGTCCTACAGTGCTGAACTCACCTTCAGGGACCTGTTGTCTCGGCTGTGCCTGGTAAGGGGCTGATTTCTTCAGGCCAAATGAAAGAACTGGGGCTGGTGGTATTGGATAGTTGCTACACAGTGTAGTTGGATTAGTAATTCTGTGTATCATAAAAGTTGATGCAGCTGTAAGATTTGATTTTTGTCACAGATGGGTGATCTCACAGTTCTCATTATAACATCACTGCAAGGTACTTCAGTGATCTTTCTGTATCTTTATTTACCAGGTTCTTGCTTCTAGTGTGGAAATAACCCACCTCATATATCTCTCCTGACCCCTGTTCCACTCCTCAGACCACTTCATGACCACTTGCACACGTGTAAGCCACAAAGTAGATAATACACAGAAAGCCTTGCTGCACATCGATTTGCCGTATGGCAGCAGTAGTACAGCAGTTGATTTGTTTCAGCTTATCAGTGAGGAAATCCTATACATCACTGACTGGGGATAAAGAAGTATAAAGAAGAAACAATTATGCAGGGTAAAAAAGGGTGCAGAGCAAACTCTTGCTTTGCAAAAGCATGGTAGCACATGTAGTGAGCTGGTTAGGTGTAAGGAACCTGGGCTAAACTGGCCCTATATATTTATGACTTGAGAAAACACTTGCTCTCCCAGTGATTATAAACGTGAATATAAACGAGGTCCTTAGGAGAACTGGAGGGTTAGAATTTCTGCAAAAGTTCCATTATGTTTAATCCATTTTCACTTCAAGGCAGGATCTTTTGTAAATGTTGGGCCATAACAGACACTTCTACCTACAAGCTCTTGCAGATCTAAAGAATAAAAAAGCTTTCAGAAAAACAATGGAAAACCCTTAACAAACGGATAAATGCCCAGTCCTAAATGAATGCATAATGAGTATTTTAGACTAAAGAAGGAAAAAATTCACCTTAATTTTTCACCTTTTCCAAACTTGTTCTCAGCCCTCACCTAAAACTTTTGTGTGTAGTTTTGCCAGATGACAACAGCTGGTTGTAATTTAATTATGAAATGTAAAATCTTTGAAACAAATTTTCTACTTCTTGTACTATTGTTCTTGTCCAGGTAGGGCCAGGTCCCTCAACTTAGCTCTCACAAAACAACATTCTTTCCTTTAGGAAGGAGAAAGAAAAGCAAGAAATTTCTTCATCTACTATACTGCACTCTTTAGTTATGAAAGCAATGCTATAATACAAATTATAGTGATTTTAGACACTGTACCTCTTCATGTCCCCATATTTAATCCGTGTGCTTCTTTTACTCCCTCTGAAACCACAAATAAAACGCAAATTCTCAGTTTCTGTGGGATTCAGCAATACTGTGACCTTATTCATGGCTAGAGCTGGTCATGTATTTCTTTTATAATCCTGTAGTGGCCTCATTGTTGGTTTCTGAAAAACAGTGTCTTTATGGACAAATTTTCTATGTTAGATATGTAAGAATTATACTAGGGACCTCACGGATAGTAAAAAAGTAATTTTCTAATAGTCGCTAGTTCAACGAGGATTTAAATCTATTAAAAAAAAAAAAAAAGCATGCTTTAAGCTCCTTAATTCTTTAGAAAATTTAGTCTCGTTACCCTCCCTTTTTGGGTCATTTTTGGCAGGGCTGAATGCATCTGGAAAAAGAGAATCTGTGACCAGGAAATGCACAATTTGGATATAAAACACTTGCCTTTTGGATGTGCTAGCCAATAAATAGCTGGGATTTAATCATCTCCTAAGCTGAGCATTAGTGTGCTCCCTGCTGTGGATAAGATGCCCAAAGAGGCTTTGCTGGCAGGCATCACTCAGGAGAGGAAGAGTTGGCTCTCCTGCTTTCTGAAATAGATTTGTGATGTTGTTGGCTTGCCACCTTCTACCCTTGTCTCTTAATTCATTGGGGTTTTATACCTCACCCATGTTGGTGTGGTTTTTTTCCCTGTTGAACTCCAGATTAGGTACCAATGTCCATTCCAGCAGTTCTGCCTGTGAGGTGGATTTTACCTTTTGTTGTGTGGCTCTGCCCCTCAGGCTCCCCCACAGCTTTCTGACAGCACAAGGGTTTCTGTAGATGTCTCAGAGAAAATCTCAGACTGGGGGTTTGGATCCTTGGAGGAGGGACAGTGCTGGAGCATGTGGAGCTTCCTCATGTAAGACTTCTTTCCTGTCAGTAGTCAGATCTCTTATCTGAAATGTGCTAAACTGAGATGTTGGAGAACCTGCAAGTTTTCATGTTTCTCAGACAGATTGTTTAGAAATGAGATTAAGAGTATGGAAATAGATAGAAAACTGCTCTTTTCACTTTCACAGATATGATTGTGTGCAATATTTGATTTTCAGAAACTGCAGAAATGGTGATATCCTGTGGGATGCTTGACATGTTTTACCTGACTTTTCTTTACTTGTCAGAACTTTCTGGAAACAGCCTTGGCTTGTAAGACAGTTTATTTTCCTTTACATTTGGATAAAATTCTGTAATTCTTTAAAGGTGTTATTCAAATTGAAGAGATTCTTGGACTGATGTTAATTATTGCCTATGTTTAACAGTTCAGGTGAGCTCTAAGTCAGATGTTAAAACCCATAATTGGCATGTAATCAGGCATCAAATGTGTGATGTTCTATTACAGGTGCTTGATGATTAGTTCTAATAAAAAATCAAATTCTGGTATTGTGTGGTTGAAAGTTAAAGATTCAGAACTGACTGGATAATGCCTTCAGATCAACTGGATTCAGTAAAGATGTTTAGGCCAGAAGACTCCATGAGTATCTGATCAGAGTAGCCAGCTCCAGGTTTGAGGATGGAGTAGAGTTTTACTCGTTTGAGCCTTAAAGGAAAAGTTACTGAGATCTCAAAGTTGCATGGAATCCATATTTTCACTCTGGTTGTGTGACTGGCTTTTAGCTAGTGCAGTTTAACCTTTTTTGTCTTATACTACACCTGACTTCTTGTCTTTTTTATATTCCACAAGCTTTAAAATCTTTGTTACAGCTCTCTATTAATTTTATACATTAAAGTTATGCAGTCCTTTTATATACATATTATCGATTTCACAGAGTTCTTTTAAATCCCATATTTCCCACACTGATTAAATGGTAATTGTTCCAAATATTTGCAGCACTACTTACTTATAACTGCAGATATGTGGTGGGAGCTGAAATGTGAATTTCTGGGAGATTAGTGCTGGTGGTTCTGAGGTAACTTAGTAAAACTGTTCCTTTGAGGTAACTGTTAGATTTGGTCAGTACTTTTTAGTTATTATAGTTATAAAAGAGCCTTGTATTTAGAAAACAGTTCAATTAACCAATGGAAGAGAAAAGAACCATATTGCTGTATGTTGATTCACTTCAGCATGTTTAAAAACAGTCCTCCCTGGAGGATATCATTGCTGGGTCTTACAGAAGAGGACACTGAAACAAAACAGGGAAAGGGAGGAAGCAGGGTAGGAGCAATTAAAGCAAGGATGTACTGTAGAACAAAGAACAAGAGGGAAAGTAACAGAGCAATTTATTATTTAAAAAAAAAAATCGAACGGGAAATTGGTCAATATTAAAGTGCAACTAGTTGTGCTGGTATGCGTGTTATGTTACCTCTAATATTTTCAGTTGAGAAGATGCAACTAATGGAGGTTTCCCTTCTTGCTTTGATTTCAAGATAATTATGATGGTGTAAGGTCCAAAGACCCATTGCTGCATCAGGAAGTCTGTAACTTTCAAATACAACCATCCTTGCTAACAGTTTGTTCTATATCCTGTCATCTTAACAATGAGCTTGTGAGCATTTGTTAACTTCTCTTCCTTTTGATGGTAGCCTTCTTTTAAGACCCGTCACTCAAAGTGTGAAGAGGAGTGATTCTGTCTACCTGAAATTATTCTTCAGTCTTTTCTCTATATCAAAGTACAATATTCTTCAATCTCCTCTCTATATAATGATGTGTAACAAGTTTAGTGCAAGGAAAAACTAGAGACAGTGCAGAGGAATGTTTTTGGATGCACTCAAAATCTTGAAGAGAATCCCTCAAACCATTCTCTTAGGTAATGAACAGAGTGCTGGATGTCTAAGTTGGCAGCCCCCATAAGGTAGAATTTCCCAAGATTGTGATATCTGCTGACTTCTATTTCTATTTTGCTTAATTAATAAATGAAGCTATTGAGAACATGTGATCGGAGAGTATAAGGGACCCATGTTTCCTCAGATAAATAAGGTCATAGACCTGGAGAATGATCTGTACCAGAATAAACATATTTATGAAACTTTTATTTAAATGAAACTTTGAGAAGACAGTATGGAGTCTAAAGAAGGGGCAGCACGGCAGCAGCTTTTCTCTGTTGGTGATTAATTTTGCTGCAGGCATTCTGTTTCAGCTGGAGTTTTCCCAGCATGTTCTGAAAGAAATGGAGATCTACACTGCAGCTCCTGAAGTGACAAACAGTCCCTAAAATGTCAGATGGTGATGTGTATAATGATCTTTATCTCATCTGGAAACAATTTGTTTTTTCTTGAAAACTTTGGAGAAAAGATTTTGCATCTTGTGCTGGTCAATAAAAAAGCCATCTTCACTTGTTTTTTTTAGGAGGGATATATGAGTATCTGAAAAGCATTCTAGTGTTATTTGGCTAATAATTGGGTAAAGTTAATGAGTAGCATCTGTTCTGCTAGAACAACAGCTTAATAAAGTTGTCTACTCTTGAAGATGAAGGATGTTTGTGGATGAGTGGCATCGTTGTTGAGGGCTGAACCAGCTATTAGTTTTGTAAGAGGGGGATTTTGCTTCAGGGAAACCAGTAAGGTTCACTGATTAAGATTATATTCTGTCATTCCCCTATCCTAATGTATCAACACATCAGTGTGACACTTAGGCTCCCATCTAGACTCGCAAAATGAACGAGCAGAACTCGCTACTCATTATAAGCTGGGTGGATCAGTTTGACTATTTGACAGGTCTGATCAGTTCAAATTTCACCTGAGGGTGCCCCACCAGTTAATCGAGTGAAGCAGCTGCCCATTCTGGCACAGGGACGGCAGGAGCGGTTTCTCTGGGAGCCTCTGGACCGCAGTCCCCGGCCGGAGCGCTGGCTCAGCGCGGCGGCGACGGGAGCGGGCAGAGGGGCCGGGAAAGCGGGCACATCCTGCCCTGAGCGGGCTGAGCAGGGGGCCGGGGCCGGCAGAGCGGGCACATCCTGCCGCTGAGCGGGCAGAGCAGGGGCCGGGGCCGGCAGGGCGGGCACATCCTGCCCTGAGCGGGCAGAGCAGGGGGCAGAGGGGCCGGGGCTGGCAGAGCGGGCACATCCTGCCCTGAGCGGCGATGGGAGCGGGCAGAGCCGGGGGCCGGCAGAGCGGGCACATCCTGCCGCTGAGCGGCGATGGGATGTGCTGCAGCCCCGCCGCTGCCTCCTGGCTGTAATCCGTGCCTGCGCTGGAACCGGGGCGCCTGCTGGCTTCCCCAGGTAGAAGGGCTGGTTGTGGCTGTCCCGAATTATCCCTTCTCCCTTTGCAATTGCTACTTTCGGCAGACAGTGCCTAACTATTCTGGCTCCGTCCGTCCTGCGTTTCTTGTTCTGCCCCAGCTGTATCCAGATGCACCGATTGATTCCCTCCATACACCTTGGAGCGGGCAGAGGGGGGAGCAGCCCTGGCTCGGGGTGATTTCCTTTCACATCACACAATAGCCATGTTCTTCTTTTCATAAGGTGTTGGCTGTTGCTTACCCAGCTTTGAAGCCAGCTGCTTCTCTTTATTCTTATCCTATCTCTTTCAGAAGAAAACCGGAGTACCTTTTCACAAAATGCCTGTGAGCAATAAAGGAGTAGCACCTTCTGAGGCTATGCAGATGAGAACTGAATGTCTACAACTGGAAAGTGGTTGTTTTAGACAAAGCGCCCATCTACTGAAGGAGGCCATTTCTGTAAAGGACTGTGCTGGCAGGGAAACCTTTTTTTCTAAAAAGGAGGTGGCTCTGGACCTGTGTCCTGTCATTCTAATATCAACTATTGCAAGTATTTAGTGTAACTACTTGTTAATGCCGCAGTGATGTAAGATTCATCTTAGATGTATGACAATAGCGCTCTTTTCTCTATACACTGTTCCTCCAGCAACAGCAGAAACTTATAATTCCACAGACGTTTATTTTGCAGTCCTGTTCCCAAACCTGTTTATTCACAACACTCTGCCCTCATGCATATTATGCATGTTATGTTTCCCTTAGCATAACAATAAGAAACCATTTCACTCTTTCTGTAACCTACCATGAAAAACGTCTCCCAGAAATGGTAAATTCCACTGCAACCTATGTTTTGCAAGCTGCAATCACTTTCTAGATTTGTTTAATTATGTTTCATTTTTGTAAACCTTCAATAGTTCCAGACTAAAAATCAGGAAAGCCTTCAGAACTCTTCCTGATGTTTTTTGTGGCCCAAAGAATTTGGTGGATGTAAAGGTATTCCTTGTGCTGCGAGTACTGTTGGGTGGTATTGTAACCATGGAAGCTTTATGTTAATCATAGATTAGCTTTTACTATGTATGAGTTCATTCTAACAAAAATCGTAATTTCAGGCAACTGGTTAAAACCCTGCATTTTAGTTCAATGATCCATTCTAATTTCTAGCTTGATTTTATAGCTTCTGCCTGTAATTATATTCACAAATATGCTGAAATATGCACATTAATCTTAATAATTTCTGTTAATGAGTTACAAATTTTATTTCATATCATGGGTAGGTACATCTCAAAGTGCAGCTCTGCCTGTTCAGTGCTGGTTCCTGGAGCTACTCGGAGCTTTTAATAGAGGATGCTCTCTAAACTTCATTACCAAAGCAAACGCAGTGCTTGTTTTGCACAAAATTTAAATGTGAAGACAGCACTAAAGACAAAGGAGCGAGGAGACAAGCTTGAATAGCTCTCTGCTTGGTTATGAGATGCTGGGAGTTGAGGGAATGCTGTCTGCCTTTGTGAAACAAAAAAAGGATTTTGCTAAATTCCAGTTCAATTTCATAGAAGTCGCTGGTACTGAGACACATTCACGTGCAATATTAATTTGCAAGAACTAGAGAGAATATCCTGTGAAGCCTGAGCAGTGATGTACATGAAGAGGAAACCTATGGGAATTTTAAAGATAGTGCTTATAAATTTGTTACAGCTTTGGTTTAGCTGTGGTAGATAACAGAAATCTAAATAACACTTTCATATGCATAATCTACCTGAAAATGGACACCTTCAGAATGCAGTTGGAACTAAACTTAAGAATAGCAAACTGCAGGATTTTATTGTGCATTTTGTGGAAGGATGATTATGCAATCCAGGTATTGAACAAAGTTGGGAAAGCAACTGATTCAGGTTTAACTTTTGACCTTTGATACAAAGTATTGTGGGATTTCTGTATTTTATTTTAGCTGTTCAGAGATGCTTTAGATCAGAAATCTGCAACTTTTTTTAAAAGTTTTAATTTGAACTATATAGAAAGTAGTTTCCTGCAAATTTTTGGTATGACTCAAGGCATTAGAGTATAATTGGAATTTTTAGACTTGACCCAAAGCAAGAAATACTTGTGCTAATCAGGAATATGCTTTTATCTTCCATTCCATACTTCATGCATGATTCAGTCTATCATATCTTCTGTTTAAATTTTTATTGCACATTATTGTATATGCTTATAAAACAGTATTTTCATTGAGCTCAACAGATGCTTCTTATTAAAAGCTTGTAAGTAAGGAAGGAAAATAAGTTGGTAATATAACCACCTGAGCTGCAGTTGGTGAAGTAAATAGGAAAGATTTTCCTCACAGCTTAAGATAAAAGCTTTCAAGAACACAGAGAAAATACTCCCAGCCTTCAAACCCTGAAAAAGAGCACTCACTAGAGAAACAGACTTTCAGGCCTTTGTTCCAAGTCCAAGGTGTTTTGGACTCCTGGTGGTTTGGAATCCATTTGGGTCACAATTTCCTTTTGTTTAAAGAAATAAGTCACGTAGGAAAACTTTGTTTACTGTCTGTAGTGGAGACATTTGCTTGTCAAAGATACATGAAATACTGCTGCTTACTACAAGGTTTTCTATTTTAACCACTCCTGGTTTTGTTGGAATTCATCTACAAAACAGGCAGCTGGCTTTAGTTGTTAATGCATTTATTTACATGTGGAAGAAGTCCTGGTACCAAAATGTTGCCATAAACATAGGCTACGACTTTGATGAGAAGTTCCCTTGTTTAATGAGAGAAGTTGGGGTTTTTTTTTTGAGTAAAGCCTTACTTCCAAGGATTCTGTGAAAAACCCATTAAACCTGAAGAGGCAAAGCAGCAGAGCAGCAGCTGTTCTCAGGAAGTCCTTTGTGTTAGGAACTATTATCGGAACTGAAGGCCAAAAAAACAACTGTGTTCACTTGCTGTCTGTCATGTGTGTGCTCTTCCTCCAATGTAAGTCAAGGAGCTTGTCATGCCTATTGTACTGCAGAAAGTAAATAAGCTTGCCAGAGTTTTATGTGCAATGACATTATTTGCTGTTGGAATTTAGAAGTTTGTTGTGCGACTACAAGAAAATGCATTATTTTACAGAAAATGTGGTATCAGAGGTATTGTGGTAACCTCAAAAGGCATGAGGAACCAATTTTTGCACTGCAGGAGAGAGAAGAGGGGGTTGCAGAGACCAGCCTGGAGGAGATAGCACAGCAGCAGCCTTGGCCAAGGGAGGTGGAGCTCGGAGGGGAGACTGGACAAGAAAGGGTCTCATCAAGGGGAGCTGAAACAGAAGCTTCGGGCAGCACAGTGAAAGTGGTGCTGGTGAAGGATAGATAGGAGTTCCCATGTAAAGATCTGGTAATAAATGCAGGGGCTCTACTGGTGGTGCAAGTAGAGTTATTTATGGGGAGCTGTCAAGATTGTACATTGCTTTGACAATTGGTGTAGGATGTATAAATAAATTGCTTATGAACTGACTTGGAAAAAACCCTACAAAACCCCCTCTTTAGATATACCTGCAGCCTACTAAAGAACAGTGTTTTCTGGTCAGGGATCTGAAGGGTGACAAGTCTTTGAACAAATATCAAGGGAGGAGTTTGTCCGTGGAAAAGGATGTGGAGAACAGGTCCTGTGACACGGGAAGTTAATTGCATTAACTGCAGTTCTATTGCCAGTGCAAGACTGAAGTGCTTCTGTTTGAAAACCTGCTCAGGGGGCTTGCCTTGGCCTGGGGACAATGCTCTTGTTTATTCCAGAATTCAGGGCTCAGTTACCCTTAGAGTGAGAATTTTCAGTAAATGGCAAAAGGGTTTAGGTCTTCCCTTTTGTTTTCCAATATAATGAAATAAATCCTAACACCGTTTTTTTGTTAGCTGCGAAAACCCTTGTGATTTATTTGGTACCATAAGGAAGATCTTTCCAGATTTCTTTCCAGCTCTATCTATTCTAAAACTATTCTTGAGAAGTTATGTTTTCAGTCTGAATTGCATTAAGCCTGATTCCCCCCGAAACGTGGCCAGGGACTTGGACTTCTGCGGCAATATTTTATTTATAATTTTTTCAATTACCTTTTTTTATGGTTTTAGGAAAATAAACAGAAGTTCTTTTACCTTTGAAGAAATGTACCTGTTTAAACATTTAAAACATTCTCTGTCTTTATTTTATATTTATATTTATTTTGAATATTTTGTATTTGAGTGTTGCTCCAGTTCTGTTTCATAGGAATCAGAGCACCTTTTCATATTACATGGAATTGATTTCACTCTAACCTTGGCTGTGACCTTAGTGACTCTTTGTGAGGATGTTTTGCAGCTTGCAGTGATATAGTTAGTAGCAGTGGATCTAATAGCAAGTTTGTAGTTTTTTCCATGTAAAATGGCAAGGAGATAAATTTTGTCTTTCAGGCAATTTTCTAGAGATATCTGAACTAGACAAAAAGAGTCTTTCCATGAGGCCTGATAGGAACTCCAGGGGCTTACAACGACCAAAGCAACACCCAGGCCTCTTCAGAATGTGTTTCCGAGTACTGTGGATGCACCAAAAGCTGCAAAAGTCTTTGGTATTTTAAATTTCATGTGAGAACCTGAACAATAGGAGTTGGCCACAGAACAAACCAGTGATTTTAGTTCACGTTTAATGCTGGGCTCATGTGGTCATGTTGGTTCTGGTTAACTTGGAGCCTATGGACAGTTATGAGCCTGTACTCTGGTTTTCAGCCTTTGCTCAAGATTTGAGTTGAGGTATTTAAACCTGATTTCTAAGAAGATTTAGGAATACATCTGATTAAAAATTTGAGATTAGTGGCTCCATACCCATATTGTAAAGGAGATTACTTGTGTGCTTAAGATCTGCCTTTGATCTTGACATTTAACTTGAGTGCAGGGATTCAAATAGAGAACATGGGTACAGAAGATTTATATGGGTACATACAGGTACTGAAAAGAGCATTACCAAATGATATGGGTAAACAGTACAAAATCCACTAATAATTTAAAATGTTATCTGCCGGGAAAACAATTTCTTGAGTTTTATTCAATTTATTAGTGAACATAAAAATTATGAAAGTCTTTTAACACCTAGATTTTGGGGTTTTTCCTGTGTCAGTTCACCTTTCAAAAAAAAGTACAACACTAAATTCCGGCTTTAAAATGATATTTTTTAACATTCACCGCTGTCATTTGCTCATAAAGATTCATTTGATCTGTGCTTTTATTTGCCTCTCATTATTCATTTTACAGGCAATAAAAAGCTCTTTGGTTCAGATGTTCTATAGAATGCCATCTAGGAAATTTGAATGTTAACTTCTGCACTTAAAAATATAATGAGATGCATGAATATTTATGCTTTAGTTGTTCTCTGAGATGCAGGGAAACCTCTGCTTCCGCGAACCGACCTTGACAAACCTTTAGAATTGGGCCCATTTACACTGGCAAACATGCCGGAGTGACCTGGAACCTCCTACCAGCAAAGAGAATGAATGATCCAGACAGACGCTTGGTTTATAGAATGTTTGGGTCGAATTAATGATGGGACTAATCCTAAACATTTCAATGCAGTTTCCTTCCTTGGCTTTGCTTGGCTTTTAAAAGCCTGGTTGGGACTCAAATAGGTGTGACTTGCTAGTGCAGGATTGACATAAGGTAACTGCAAAAGCCCTAAAGGCTTTTTTTTCAAGGTCATACTGTGTTTCTTTGCTGGGTTACTTGACTAATCAGGAGAAAATATACATAATGTGTGCATATCAATGCCCACATACGTATATATGTAATACTTGTAAGAGCACACTGCAGGGACAAAGATTTGGATTCCTTATTCCAGTTCTATTTACTGACTGTCCTCCCTTTAGTGAAAAAAACATAATCATGTATATTGGAAAAAAAATTATCAGCAGAGGATGAGAATAAATTCTGCTACCAACTGTGGATGCACTAGAATTCAGTATCAAATGAGTAGTTTGGTCACAAAGAGACAATGTCTTGCACAGACATGTTTACAGAGAGATTTGTGTTGTTTTTTGAAGGGACATTGAGTGTTAGAAAGTTCAATACAATCCTGGATATCTCAGCCGTAGCAGCCACCTTAACTGTTTTGTAACCATGGTGGAAGCTGTGATGGCCTCCTGAGTTCATATTCTGTCCCATTATTTGCACTAATGCAATTTTCTAGTGGAGAAAATGGAGTGGGATGTTTTTCTGAATGTACATACTTAGCATAAATTGAAAGCAAAAGTGGATTTTGACTATGAGATAGCTGGAAAGTTCCTGAAATCCCCACAAAAGCTTTCTTTGTGCCCTCTCAGCTGTGGCACTGCAGTTAATTACAAGCCCTTTCCCCAGAGGTGCCCTGGCACAGCACTTACTGTGCTGGTGCAGCAGCACTGGCCTGTGCTGAAATGGGGTATTATCTCATGGGCTCCTAGGGCAAAAAGCAGGGATTTATCCCAGGAAATCACTGCTAACCAAAGACAGAAATTAAGTCTCTTGTCGGGGGGCTTTCAGAATTCTATGGTTTGGAAAAGGTAGAAAGTAATTTTAAAATTGCTAATTATAATGGGGTGTGTGAAAAATTATTCAAGAGAAGCATTGGATGTTATGGGTCCAGAAATACGAACAGGCTCGCAGTCAATAGGAAATGTAATCTGAGAATTGTAGAGGTGTGAAACAACCTCTTAAACATAAACAGTTCAAGGTGAATCCGTTAAACAAGGGCCTTACATGCCTTTTAAAGACAGTGAAGTGTTTTTATCTGGTCTCAGCTGCCACACTCCAGCCAGGCTTGTGCCTCACCAGATTGCATTATAATTGCTTGTGCTGTGAAGGAAGTTTGTGTGGGGCTGTTGTGGTTCTCTTTGGTTCCTGACCCCCTGACAGATGGATTCATGTCCAGCTTCATCATCCTGAAGTCTGTTCTCCAAGGAAGTGAATGATGACCATGTCACAAACATCTTGCCAGGAAACTGCTATTAATGGGGATTTCTATTGGTAGCAGCTAGCATTGATTGTTTTCTCTTTCTCTTGCTGTGCAGCTGCACACTCTGCACATTCTATCCAAGGACAAACCGTCCCCCAGTGGCTTTTTAAAAATATTTTTTAATAATGCAAGGACATTCCACCCCCAAAAAACAAAAAAAGGAGTCTGATTTCTTTTGACAAGTATGAATAATACTTCAAATTGTTTCATGAAATGGGCCTGGGAAAAAGCCAGTCCAAGGGAAGAATGTATATATAGAAATAAAATTGTCGTGCATTGGTAGAATTTTTTGGGTGTGTTTTCTGAATAGATAGAATGCACTCATTTTTTTGCCAAAAAATGCAGTTACTAGGGCTGTACTTGAAAGGTTCTTTGAAATCATACTGATAGAGTGCAGATCCAGCTAACAACTCTTACGTCCAATAACACCACATTATATAAACAATGTTTATGCGGACATTTTTCCTCTGTCCTTCCAGAAGAGCAGGTTGAAAGTCTGTATGGATATTTATTAATAAAGATGTATTTAAGACTGAAAATATGAATATGTACATCTCAGCTGGAATGAGCTGTTGGTACTTATAAGGCAGAGGAATTGCTGAGTTGGAACTTGGTACTGTATTCACTTTCAAGTAAATCTTTTGGGGCTGGAATACTCTGTTATGAAAGATGGTTTCTTCTTTATTTCCAGTGTTCTGGAATTTGTAAAAGGAGTACACTTATCTGAAGCCTGAATACCAGCATTTTCTTTAGTCTGCTGTAATGACACAGCATTTTATTACCTAATGTTAATGTTTAACAACAAATATTTAGAATTCATAAGTGTGTTCTTGGTGCATCTGATCTGAAAGTAAAGAAGCAATACACAATTGCCTCCACAGAACGTTATCTCAAGGGAAAGTCAAAAAACAGTCACAAAACTTTAACATGTTCTTGTCTTCATTGAGTTCATCCCCTGTGGTGCAATATAAACTAGAAGGGATGAAAGCATGACTGGTTTTAGTAATGTAAAGGATGTGTCTAGTATATGTCTCCTTATTGAACTCATTTCAGTGACAGTTATTAAAAAAAATGGTGAATTTGGTGTCATAGTGACTTAAGGACAAGTGAAGTAAAGTTAAATACAACCCAACAACTGCCATGAAAAAACAGCAAGATCGCTTGAATAATTTATTATTGAATAAATAAGAAAAGTCTAATCCAAAAGAAGGAGAAGCACAAAAAGACTTTTTACAAGAGTAGCTGTTTAGACTTGAGGGAGGGACCACATCAGTTATTTGGACAGTAAAAAGATCTTGCTTTTTCAATTCAAATTTGTATGTTCTGAATTTTAAATTTGGTCACAGAACCAAAATCCTGATTTTCTGTTAAGGCATGAAAAGCTAGGGCTTGCTTTTATCTGCCACAATGTTTTTGCTTTTTCAAATTGCTTCTTAATTTTATTTTTGCTGTTCCACGTTCATGGTGGTATTTGTATTGTGACTTTTTGGTTCAAGGTTTTCTGAAAGATGGTTCGAGGTATAAAAAAAAATAGTCTAAGTTTTTAACTTCTTTAAATATGTGACCTTTACTGGGAGGGTACAGTTGTGTCTGAATAATTTTGGTAGGAAAATGAATAAGAAAGTGTTTTAGGTGCCCTGGGAAGAGCTGCACACTCTTGGAGGGGGACAAGGGGTACGATCTGAAGCAATTTGTGCCAAGCACTGTTCTATTTCAGTCCTGGTGAGTCTGTGCCTTGTCACTCACATCCCGGGTGCTGCAGCCCCTTGTCACAGATATGTCAGCCCACATTGCCTCGAACAGCTCTGGCACAGCAATACTGCAATAATGACTTCACCAGAAATAGACGTAGGAAGCTGCTGGGAAACATTATTTATGATGGTGTATGGAATTTGGATTGCTAGTAGTTGTATTAGAAACATTTCTGTTTCTCGGGTGATACCGTTTTTTGTAGCTGGTCTTGATACTGGGACACACAACATGACCTTTCCCTGTTTTAAATGGGCTTAACTCTTCCTTTTGCTTTGTTTTCCATTCCATATTACACTTTAACTGGAATAATAAGAAAACAGTCCGATGCTCTGGTCCTTCGTGCTTTTTCTCTTCATTACTGTGAATTGAGTGGCACTGTCAGAGAGGAGGAGGCTCAGCGTTCTGTTTGCTTGCTTTAAATTGGATGTCCTTGAGCTGTACCACAGCCTAAACACTGTTACATTTCATCTCCACATAAAAGCTTGTGTTCTGGAAATTAACAACAAGTTTCCTACCGGTGGTGGCAATGTTTTCATAGAAAATGAGAGAGGAACAAGAAAGTGTATTAGTGGATCATAGGGTGACCGAGACAGACAAAATTATTACCTATTCAGCAGGGGATTTCACTGGAAAGAAGCACAGTAGCACAAAGAGTTGGTGAGAATTTGTCTTAGGATACTGTGCTGGTCTCTGGTTGCTCAAGATCAAGCAAAGTGAATTCAAAAAGATGGAGTGTAAAGTGCTGTTCCTTTGAGGTTAAGAGGGAATATACCACAGGGAGGATGGGGGAATAGGAAATGTCAGAGGGAGGGCGACTTAGGGTTTTGAAACATCACTGAAGTGTAAATTGTGTTGTGCCTCTCACTGAAAATTAAAAGTGTGAGTCTTTCCTAAAAGGAAAAAAAATACTGTTATATGGTACCCTCACAGTATGTTGTGATTGGAATATTATAACTATGGAAATGAATTTCCTAGGTTTAAAAACTTGAGCCAGAATTCATTATTCTTGTTATTCACATGAATTTTTCTGCTCATGAACCTGTGAAGTGACTTCATCTTTTGAGAATATTTTTATACTCTTCTATATTTGGTAATGTTTTGAATAAAGAGTCTTTATTCATTTGATCATGAGCTCTTTGATTTTCTCACGTTTTTAATTATTTTGCAGTATGTAATTGGTCACTTACGTACTTTCACTAAATTGAAAGCTTGGAAATAGTTTTTGAAATAGCATTAAGCATAGACAAAAATGAAAATAAATATATTTACTGAATATTTTAGTATAGCAAATAACCATTATTTCTATCTGCAGCTATGTGTTTTGGACAATATTCACATGTTTTGCATAAAGTATAACTTTCTTCTCATCATTAGTGCAAGTAGAATAATCCTTTGAGCTTTTTTTAATACATAAATTCCGTCCATCTGTATTGATCAAAACAAAAAAAACCAAGGTCTTCATTAATTTCAGAGAGCTCAAGGCCTAAGAGCTCAGTTCCTATAGATGTTGTGAAAAGGAGTGGCCTGGAAGTGGAGGGATTCCGTAACTAAACACAGCTGGATAGCTCTAAGGGATGCACTTTGCAGGCGAGGTTGTCGGCTCCTGCGAGGCACAGCAGCTCCAGCTCCTTTTCCCGAAGATTCCTGCAGGAATGTGCAGCTCTCAGCAGCCTGGGTCCATGAGGCCTTTCAGATGAGTAGGAAATTTTGGAGAGAACGAGAGAAGAGAGCTATCATGAGCAGAGGCAGCCCAACGCCAGAGGTCAGCTATAAATAGCTGTGAAAGGCTGGGGCATGTGTTTTCACTAAGGGAGGTGTTCATTTGCTCTGCAAAGGTATGATATTGGAACTCCTGTGTACCAGATGGCATAAAAACACGTGCTGAGGATTTAATCCCTGTCCAAAGGAGTTTATATTTCCAGTGTGAGAATAGAAACACAACATACAGATATATGATGTGAGTTACTGTTATTGCAGTAAGAGATTTAAATGCAAAGCATGAATCGATGTGAACAGAGTCAAATTGTAAACAAGGTCAGGCTACAAAAAAAAAAAAAAA
>WBMY01005044.1:1397-11857 GCA_013397315.1 Donacobius atricapilla
AACCCAGAACCCCCCCAAAAGCAGGAACCCCCCGGAGCAGAGCCGGCGGCCGCACCTTGACGTCGTCCAGGCCCCCGACGGAGCGGCCCGCCACGAAGAGCTGCGGGAAGCTGGGCCGGCGCGACAGCCCCGCCAGGCCCCCGCGCAGCGCCTCGTCCGCCAGCACGTCGAAGGCGCTGAAGGCCACGCCGTGCCGCTGCAGGATCTGCACCAGCTGCGCGCTCGCACCTGCGCAAGGACCCAACCATCGATCAAAGGGCGTCGGGGAAAGCGCCGCGCGCCCACGCGTTTGAAAATGGCGTTTTGCACCGCGGGCGTGGGATTTCTGAGCCGCAATTTCAGCTCGCTGAGCATCGCTGGCTGCTGTCCCAAGGGAACGCTGCCAACTGCACCTCTGGTTTTTCAGCCTGAGANGGTTTTTCAGCCTGAGATGTTTTGATTCTAAAACTCGGTTCTTATAGAATTTTCTGTAAGCAGCAGCAGATGTTTTTGCTAACTCTGCCTTGTTTTCGTTCCTCTTTAGAGGTGGAGAGCATTGGGTGTCTCTGTGTTGGCCAGCGTGACACGATGGGTGTTACTGCTGACACCAATCAGTTTAGCTCTAGTGACCCAATATATAAAGAGGTCAAATTGTTCATAAAGTTAATTTTCAGCCTTCTGAGAAACTCTGGAGTTGTGTGTCTGATTTCATGTCCAACAGTGACACTCCTCATCTGCTTAAAAACAGCATTTACACCCCAGTGTGGGCTCAGCATTTCTGAGCCTGAATTTCAGCTCGCTGACCATTGCCGGCTCCTTTCCCAAGGGAAAGCTGCCAACAGTTTCTCTTTCCAAAACATCTCTCTGCGTTTCTCAGCACAGGCTCAGCAAACAGTGTTCCCTTTGCCAGAACAACTGTCCCAGGGGTTGTTTCCTATTCCTGAGCCAATGCAGAGCAGTGTCAGTGCCATGGAGCAATAACAGACCTTTTTACACAGCGTGTTCTAAAAGAAACTGCTGGGATTGTAAATAAATTGTTTAATTAACTTCGCGGTTTTGTCTTTTCTGGGGAGTTCAGCGGATCCAGCTACGGGCAGGAACACCCAGAGCAGCCCAAAGCTGGCACAGCACTTCCCTGCAGATTAGCAACTGGAAGTTTAGGGGATTCTGGGTATTCACTCCAACAAATAATTCCAATTTGAATGTATACTTCTATTTAATTACCTCCTCTGCCCTTTTCATGGGGTACCAGGAGCAACTGTAAGAACTGAACGCCTAGAGAAATATCTGAATATTCAACTTGATTTTAACTTTAGACACCCCAAATGAACTCAGAAGTCTCAGGAGCTCATCAGAGCAGTGGCTCTACAATAAAATAAGTCAGAATTTCCACTCCTAAAATGATCTCTACATCCCTGTAATGATACATTACACGTTGTTACACATGCAGAATTATTTACACATAAAGAGGTGGATTTTCATCAGCTTTTCGTGGGAATATACAGATTATTATCAGTCAAAAGCAGCTAATTCAGCCCAAATTCAGCCCACGCGGCAGCTCCACCACTGCAGCCACCCCTCTCAGCTCCTCTGTGTGCCAAGCTTTGCTCCTGACCCAAAACCACCTGAAGTTAATAAAATGAAGTTAATAAAAATGCTCTTATTTATTCCATGGATCCAACTCCTGACTTTCAACAGCTACACACAGCTCCATTTTCATGGCACTTGAAAGTTTTGTCTTTGAGCATTTGTTCATGAGCTTTTCACGTGGATTAACACAGAGTCACCCCGGGACTGAGCACTGAACTGTGAGTTAAGAGAATGAGGCTTAAGAAAAGGCATTTCCACTGTGGCAGAAACCCAGGGAATCAGGGAATGGTTGGAAAGGATCTTAAAATCCAAGCCAGTTTAGGTTGGAAAGGATTTTAAAACCCAAGCCATCCAAGCACGGGCAGGGCTAACATCACCAGCCCTGCCCATCTGCCTCCCACCGCCCCCGAGGCACAAAATTGAACGGCTGCAACACCCGCTCTGCACCTGCTTTGGGGCTGCCTCAAAACAGGGGCCAGGCAGAGTTCAGGGAATAAAAAGTGGTTGTATTTATTGAAGGGCCTTCAGGTGCATTTAGGGGAGACCAAACCCCCCAAAAATGGATGAGGGGTCGCGGGTTTTCGCACTTTTTTAAGTGTGGTCCATTTGCAGATTGGGGGTTCATCTCCCAATTACAGCTGCAGGTAATGAAGTCATTCACCCCAAGTTTGCTGCCCCAACTCACTTTTGTTCCCCTCTCTCAGGCCTGAGGCAGTGAGGGCTCCTTGATGCCCAGGCCTGGAGAGGAATTGTTGTGTCTGAGCAGAATGGGTAAGCAGCAGCTCACGCTGTGCGTGGAGTTTATAGCTCTACATTAAAGAATTGCAGGGTTACAAACAGATGGAAAATAGAAAAGATAAAGTCCTAGGGCATCCCTTTAACAGCAGTGCTTGCATGAGCACTTTGGGGGAGCACGGCATCCCCCCAAAACTGATGGAATGAGGAAAATACCAAAATGGGGAAGCAGCAGCTCACACTGTGCGCGGAGTTTAATTACACACTAAAGAATTGCAGGGTAGATGGGAAATGGAAAAGCTAAAATCCTAAGGCTTGACTTCAACAACAATAATGCATGAGCACTCTGGGGGAGCACGGCATCCCCCCCAAACTGAAGGAACGGGGCAAACGCCGCCCCAAAGGGAGAGAAAAGGCAGGCCAAGCTCACCACAGCGGGGCTCCTTGGGAGTGCCCTTCATGAAGAGCATGCAGGGGGCAGCGCTGACCAGCTCCTGCAGCCGGGCATGCAGCAGGTCCGGGGCAGCGCCGGCGGGGCCGGCCGAGAGCCGCTGCACCTTCTGCGCCAGCTGCGGCGCGTGGGCTCCGTCCAGCCGGTCCACGTTCTGCGAGCCCTGCGGGACAGAGACGGGACGGGCTGAGACAGTCCTGGGGGGCAGAGAGATGGGCTGAGACAGTCCTGGGGGACAGAGAGACAGGCACGGGCTGAGACAGTCCTGGGGGACAGAGAGATGGGGACGGGCTGAGACAGTCCTGGGGGACACGGGGACAGCCTGCAGGGACACAGGGACAGGCTGAGACAGCTCGGGGGGACACAGGGACAGCCTGCAGGGACACAGGGACGGGCTGAGACAGCTCGGGGGGACACAGGGACGGGCTGAGACAGCTCGGGGGGACACAGGGACGGGCTGCAGGGACAGACACACACCCCCAGCCAAGGCAGCTCCTCAGGGAGAGGGTCACGCCCAGGCTCGGGCCTTTCTGCATGAGGGGTCTGTGTTGTTTGACACAGACACACACACACACACACACTTCGGCGGGAAGGCATGAACTGTGCATTAGAAGATCTGACTCCATTTTATAGTATTTCTACAAAGGCCAGGGACTGGGGGAGAAGGTTGGCACCTCTCCCCATCCCCTTGGTCAGGACAACTGTCCCTCAGCTGTCCATAGCTCTAAAACAAAAATGTAAACTGCCTTGAACTAACAAAAACATTGCTTCTGTTTATAACACATGTATGTTAGAAACAACCCAAGAACTGTGAACTAAGACACAATAGGCTGAAAACTCAGGGTGACACTTAGCCTTGCTTTTTTCAGCTCCTGCGTTCCTGCCTAACTCCAAGCTCTGTGTTAACTGCAGGCACTGCCTTCACACTCCACAGCCAGAACAACCCCTCTGGGCCCGGAACTCAGGGACACCCTCCAGCCCCAAGCCCTGAGAGTATAAATAAAAGCGACTTTGGGAGGAGGGTAAATGCCTTCATTACCTGAAGCCATAATTTGGGATTAACCCCTGATATGTAAATGGACCCAACCTATTTCTGTCTGAAAGACTCGTGACCATCACCCACCTTGTATAGCCCCTCAGAGGCTCCTGACTGCCCAAAGTGTACCTATTGAAGGCCTTTAACAAACACCCACTTTATTCTCTTAATCTTGTCTTTATTCTCTTAATCTTACTCCCTCTCTTCTGGGGAGCCCCTCCCAGGCACCAGTAACAGCAGCAAGTTTGCCTCTAGAAATACTTACTAAAGAAAATGTTATCAATTTTATCATCAGAGGCAAACAGCACCCAGAGAGAATTGTTATTTCTATTATTACCATGTTTACTTGGGTTTTCTCCCAGCTACCACACAAAGAAACGCTGCTGTAGATTTTTTGACCCAAGTACAACAACTAAACTAAAAACTATGTATGAATCCTGAAGCCCTTAAGGAAGCCCTGAAATATTCCAAATAAAGGGCAAAAACCATTTCTATCTCCATTTCCAGGTTCCACTGGATAGACTTCAATCAGTTACAGAGGTGTTTCCTCACTGAGAAAGCTCCTAAGGTTCTGGCAGAGTATTACAAAAGTATAAGTATTAAGAGTCCACATGGATTCTATTTTCTCTTGAATCCATTTTCTCTTAAATTCATTTCCTCTTAAATCCATTTCCTCTTACCTTAAAGAACAAGAACGTTGGAACAGAACTAATTCCATATTTTTCAGACACTTCAGGCACAGCCTCAGCTTCCAGCTAAAAACCAAACAAAAAAAACCTCCATGGATTATTTTCATAATCTTCTTTAAAGTTTCACTCTGAGTGGCAACCCTGGAATGCTCTCCCTGGCATTTTCTACATTTAAACAGGATCTGCTGCTGAAGTTTGTGAGAAATTTGCATTTAAATCAGACTCCCTGGGCTGCTGTGGCACCCACTGAACCTCCACAGTGCCAAAACAGGTTCAGAGGGTTTTATTTTGTTGCACATTTCAAAAGACGCCCGGAGGCTGCAAATACAATTTTTGGTGCGCTGCTGACCCGGTGAATTTTCACTCCTGCGCAGCTCCTGCTCTACTGGAACCCATAAATCACTGCCCCCAGTTTTGTCACCGTCACAGAGGTTCCGTGGTGCCCCTTTGGGGGCTCTGCATCGCCCCTGGCCTCTGCAGCCTCCTGGAAATCAGGAGGGAAAAGGAGGAGCTCCTTCACCATGGTGCTGGGTTTGATTTTTAACTCCTGCGAGGCTGCTGAGGGCCCAGCCTGGGACTGCTGCTCCCACCCACACCAGGCAGCGATTTCCTATGAAATTTATCTTACCTGGCCCAGATTTGGAGCTGCTCCAGCCACACAGGCTCCTCAGGAACCCATCAGAGAGGCAAAGCAGCAGCACCAAAACTGAGCCCCAGCCTCCCCCTGCAAATCACGGCTCCAAGAGAACCAACTGAGAGACCACGGCTCGGAAATGAGGGCTTTCGTTGCACTGAAAACTGAAATCTCATCCTCTGACAGACAATGGAAAGGGAGGAGATCATTCCAATTACTGATTCTTTTTCCAGGGGCAAATGATGACTTCCACCTCTAATACTCGTTTTCTTCCCCAGCAACATTTCCTGCTTGGATATTTACGCTCCACGTGACGCAGAACGGATTTCATTTGATATTTCAGGAGCTTGCTCTCGTTGGCACAGCTCCCCAGGATGTTGGTTGTGAGTGTTTTGGGATGTGAGCACCCTCAGGCCAACCAAACACCTGAGGGGGTAACGGGTGCTTGCCAACTCAAAGGCAGGCTGGATATTCTGGAATACAAAAATCCCATGAAGAGCTGCCAAAAACAAACGTATTCCTCCTCCCTCCAAAATACACCAGTAAAATTCACCCAAGGATTTTCATCAGCTTGTTTTCTCTAAGCAAGAACAACAGTAATATTAAAATTACTGGGAGGAGGGAAGCAGGGGGAAGAATGTGCCACTGCCCTGGTTTTAGCCCTAGATGACTTTGGAACCTCGTTATTAAAAAATAAATTACAGCTGAATAATAAAGGTCATAAATAAATAATACAGGAATAATAAAAATGCAACTGAGAGATTTCAGACTTTGCTGGGCTGAGTAAAAGCCACTAAACTCTAGATAAATTTAAGCATCTTGAATTTGCGCTATGTTGAAAATTAGTCTTTTGAAGCTCTAAGTCATAAAATACCATTAAAATAATTCTGTAATGTTTTACAAATACCAACTGAAAGGAACCATTAAAAAACCACACACACATCCTAAAGGCTATAAAAATCCCACTAAAATATTCACACCCCGCTGGCTGCTCCCTGCCCTCACCATCCCATCTCGTGAACCAGAGACATTTGGCTGAAAAGCAGCAGCACGGGCATGAAGTGAATCCCTTTTTCTCCTTCCCCTGGCTCTCAGTGGGATGTGCAGAGGGGGCCACAGGGCACAGAGACCGCGTGGAGGGGCTGGATTCACCTTCCTGAATCCCTGCAGCGCCACAGGAACCTTCCCCGGGCAATCCTGGGGGCCCTTAAGCAGGAACATCCTCCAGGCTGAACACCCAGGGCAGTGGGAGGTGTCCCTGCCAGGGCAGGGCGGGCACTGCAGGGATTTAGGGTCCCTCCCACCCCTGGGGTTCCCCGTCTGAGCCCACCCCGACGGCAGCAGCACCTCTGGGATAACCCTGGATGGGATTTAGGGTCCCTCCCACCCTATCCAGGCTGGGATTCCCTGTCTGAGCCCACCCCTACGGCAGCACCTCTGGGATAACCCTGGATGGGATTTAGGGTCCCTCCCAGCCAAAGCATTCCAGGATTCCCCAGCTGAGCCCACCCCTGACAGCAGCAGCACCTCTGGGATAACCCTGGATGGGATTTAGGGTCGCTCCCACCCAAAGCATTCCAGGATTCCCCAGCTGAGCCAACCCCCGACAGCAGCAGCACCTCTGGGATAACCCTGGATGGGATTTAGGGTCCCTCCCACCCAATCCAGGCTGAGATTCCCTGTCTGAGCCCACCCCTACGGCAGCACCTCTGGGATAACCCTGCATGGGATTTAGGGTCCCTCCCACCCAAAGCATTCCAGGATTCCCCAGCTGAGCCAACCCCCGACAGCAGCAGCACCTCTGGGATAACCCTGGATGGGATTTAGGGTCCCTCCCACCCAATCCAGGCTGGGATTCCCCATCTGAGCCCACCCCTGACGGCAGCAGCACCTCTGGGCTATCAGAGGCGAGCGGGGCATTTGAAAGGTGAGGCCAGGGGCACTCCAGGATTCCGTGCCCCCACTCCAGAAGGTTCCCCCTGTGCCGGGGGCTGCGGGGGCCTCACCTGCACGAAGGTGACCTGGCTGTGCTCCCGAGCCAGCGCTTCCATCACCTCGTTCATCTGCGCGCACTGCGGGGCCCACGAGGCCCAGAAATGCACCACCACCAGGGTCCTGCGGAGAGACAGCGCTCAGGGGACTGCCCAAAAACGGGGCATGGAATGGGGGAGAGCATTCCTGGGAAATGCCCAAAAACAGGGCATGGAATGGGTAACAGCATTCCTGGGAAATGCCCAAAAACAGCCAGGGAATGGGTGAGAGCACTCAGGGAACTGCCCAAAAACAGCATGGAATGGGTGCGAGCATTCCTGGGAAATGCCCAAAAACAGGGTATGGAATGGGGGAGAGCATTCCTGGAAAATGCCCAAAAACGGGGCATGGAATGGGTGAGAGCATTCCTGGGAACTGCCCCAAAAACGGGGCATGGAATGGGGGAGAGCACTCAGGGAACTGCCCAAAAACGGGGCATGGAATGGATAACAGCACTGAGGGGAACTGCCCATAAACAGGGCATGGAATAGGGGAGAGCACTCAGGGAACTGCCCCAAAACAGGGCATGGAATGGGGGAGAGCGCTCAGGGAACTGCCCAAAAACGGCATGGAATGGGGGAGAGCGCTCAGGGAACTGCCCAAAAACGGCATGGAATGGGGGAGAGCGCTCAGGGAACTGCCCAAAAACGGCATGGAATGGGGGAGAGCGCTCAGGGAACTGCCCAAAAACGGCATGGAATGGGGGAGAGCGCTCAGGGAACTGCCCAAAAACGGCATGGAATGGGGGAGAGCGCTCAGGGAACTGCCCAAAAACGGCATGGAATGGGGGAGAGCGCTCAGGGAACTGCCCAAAAACGGCATGGAATGGGGGAGAGCGCTCAGGGAACTGCCCAAAAACGGCATGGAATGGGGGAGAGCATTCCTGGGAACTGCCCAAAAAGAGCCTTGGAATGGGTGCGAGCACTCAGGGAAATGCCCAAAGCAGCCCTGGAAGGGCTGAGCCCGGGTCACCGTCCCGTCCCGGTGCCCATCCCCACCCTGTCCCCAGCCCAGAGCCCTGGGTGCCACCTCCAGGAATTCCTGGGACGCTCCAGGGCTGGGAACTCCATAAAACCCACTCCCACCACCTTCCTGAGATTAAAACACCAGAACAAAACCTTTGAGAAGGGTTTTGGAAGCACAACCAGGAGCTGTCCTGTCCCAGGAACCATCCCAGCCCCAGGCTGCACTACTGAGGCCAGGCAGGACAAATCCATGGCACTGAAATGTTATTTTTTCTGCTTTCATCAGCTCCAGCTTCATACTCCGGGTGTGCTGGGATGATTGGGATCGGTCCCACACAGCACTGAAAGGGGTGGGCAGAAATCCCATCACACTGGGCTCCCATGGGCTTAAACATCTGGGAGGCAACAGCGAGAAGACCCTGGAATTTTCAGCTCCATTCCCCACGTCTGCAGGGGTCAAACCCACCCGAGAATGGGAATAAGGAATTAAAGACACAATGTACTAATAGTAATTTACTCAGAAAAATAGAGAAATGAGGTCACCCATCCCACAGAAGGCACTTTATGTCTTTTATTCCTAAAAAATGGAAATTCATTGTAAATTGTGGCAGCTGCGTGGATCCCTGCTGGAGCAGGTCCTGGCTGCGTGACCTGATCACACACCCTGGATGCTCTCACAAACTTGATTTTCCAGTGACGTTCTAGAAAAATCTGGCAGAAAAACAACAGAACAGCTTTTCTTTCCCCCCCCACAACTCCTCAGTTTAAGTCTGTGCCCACAGCAGGACACAGCTGGCCACAGGGATGGACCTCAGGATTATTTCATCCTCACCCCACCAGAGCCTGGTCCTTCCTTACCCACATCCAGCTGCAATATAGTCATTTTTATCTTCAGGAAGGACACATTTTAAATTCATTTGCACGATGGGTTTTGGAGTTGTTCTGGTTTTTTGATTTTTTTTTTTTTAATTCACTCACAGAACAATTCAAATTTTGCAACTGAACTGTTCTCTGAGCTCTTCAATTTCACCTTAAAAAAAGCCAGAGTAATTGAAAACATTAAGAAAGATAAAAAGAAAGATATAGCAAAGTGAAGCACTTAAGTAATTCTAAACAAAGCGCTCCCTGCATTCAACCAAGGCTGAAAAAAAAAGCTCCACTATTAAACAGGGCAGGGACAAAAAGGTTACAACAAATCCTCAGTTTTCTCTTTAAATATGAAGATTTACACTTATTCTGCAGCGCAAACTTACTGACACTCGACGCAAGAAATGTTAATTTTCTGAACCAAGGAATCCTACGGAATTCCTGCGTAATTATAAACGCTGCGCTCAAGGGAAGCAGAGGAAGAGTTATCAGAATTACCAACTCATCTTGGGTGCAAGGACATGGATAAAATAATTCCTTCAGAGAGAAAACTGAATGGTGCTCTGTGACAAAGGCAATGAGAAAATCACTGCTGGGGTTTTTTAAAGAACCTTCAAATACTGTGGTTTTTTTTTCCTGAAGCCATTTTCCTTTGGGCACATGAGCTTCTTCTGCAAATCCCTACTAAATAATCCAGCTGAAGGGCAAGGCCAGGAGGGAAAGTGGAAGTCCTGCAGCAAGTCTGGAAGAAATTCTGCTCCTTTTTTCCAGAACCATCATCTACCAGCACCTCCTTCTGCTGTCTCTAAGAACTGATGCTGCTGTTCCACCACGCTTTTCATCACCTGTAAATCTCTAATTCCAGAGGTGGTGACTGCAGCTCCTCCCTCCCAAAGTTAAGCACGGAATCCTGGGATGAAACCACTGGAATTGTTCCGGGACAGGCTGGGAGCACCCTGGGACAGTGGGAGGTGTCCCTGCATGGGCCTCCAGGTCCCGAACCGGGCTGGGACTGCAGCTAAAGCAGAGCCCCGTCATTAATTATTGGAGCACAAAACCAGATTAATGGGAAGCCTGGGCAGGAGAGGGATCATTCAGAATAACGCGCTGAATGAATGGATTTATTCCGTGTCAATAAACCCGCAGAGCTGCTGTTCCCGCTGAACTATCCCGGTTTTGCTGGCGCCTCCCGCGGCTCGAGGGCAATCCCGGCTCGAGGGCAATCCCGGCTGGGTTTGGGATTTTCCAGCCCAATTCGGCCCCGAATTCCCGGCGGCGGGAGCTGCTGCGGGGGCACCTCCGGCTGCCGAGGCAGGGCAGCGCGGGGCGGGCAGAGCCCGGGCCAGAGCCGGGCTAAAACAGGGCCAAAACCGCGCCAGAGCCGGGCTAAAACAGGGCCAAAACCGCGCCAGAGCCGGGCTAAAACAGGGCCAAAACCGCGCCAGAGCCGAGCTAAAACAGGGCCAAAACCGCGCCAGAGCCG
>WBMY01005055.1:0-17274 GCA_013397315.1 Donacobius atricapilla
CAATTAGGAGACAAATCAAGCAATGGATTGATGGCATTCAGCCAAGACTGACGCTGTTTGACACACAGACAGACACACAGACACACACACTTTGGTAAGAAGGCATGAACTATTTATTTAAGAAGATTTGACTCTATTTTATAGTATTTCTACAAAGACCAGGGACTGGGGGAGAAGGTTGACGCCTCTCCCCATCCCACTGGTCAAGACAACTGTCCATCAGCTGTCCATATCTTTAAGAATAGGAATGAAAACTTTTCTTGAATTTATGGAAACACTGTCTCTGTTTACAACGCCTGTACGTGAGAAACAACCCAAACCATAAAACAGTGAAACAGAAGCGAAGGCGAAAAAATCAGGACGACATAAGACCACATCTGCTATTTCAGAAACCACCTTTAAGTACCTTTTCTATTGCATTAGTGTGTTGTATATTCAACCTTCTCTACAAACTCGTTTCCGTATTCGAGGAACTGTTTAGCATGGCCCCTCCTTGGATTTGCCTTTGCAGAACATGCGTGTTTCTTGGCTGTGTCTTCATTGTCACCTCCAGCTTGGGCCTTGGTCCATACTCTCCACAGAGGGTCGGTGTTGATAATTGGCATGTCAGCAGCAGGGTCCTCACCATGTGTTCACTGAGTGTTACCCCAACCAAACAGGCCGTTCAATTACAAGCATAACTATATATCAGCTATGCCACTACCATGTCTAAATCTTGGTAATAGCAGAAATAAAAACTATATCCTTACAGCAAAGTTATTATACATATAGCATTCACCTTAATATTTGTGAAAAGCCAGCTTTATAATGTACATTTATAACATTCATCTTCAAGTCGTAAATAACAGCATAACCCTTTGTCTCACTAGACTGGTGCAGCTTCTCTGGACAGTGTGTCTGTTTTGAGGGTAAAACTTGTAGGTTTAAATGATTTCCATTTCACAGCCATGTTGGTGAAAGGGCAAAAGTCCCTCAAGTGCCTGGGCATGACAGACATCAGTCTGAGCAGCTGTTAAAGAGCTGTAGGCTTAATTCTTCATGTTCTGAACCACCCAGCAGCTTCCTTTATCATATGGGCAAATGCAATCCTGGTATTGATTGATTTTTCTTGTGCCTTCACACAAAAGAAGGCATCCCAAAAAAAAGTGTAGTTCCTTCCTTTCCAGTGTGTAGCTTTTCTTAATAGTGATCTTCTGGACATCACATTTTAGAGAGATCTCAGAAGCAGAATTAATTGTGGATATAAAAGAACAGTTGAGGATATAAAAGAACAGTTTTCTAGCAGAACTGATGGAAAGCTTCAAAGCACTGTTATCCCAGCTGAGCTATTTCAGACCAAGGACTAAATTCCTCTGCCTGGGCTGTAGAAGTTGCTGTCCTCAGTTTCTCCCAGGTGGAAGTGGCTCCTCTAGCCCCATACATCACATGGGGAGACACAAAAGGATGGCAGATCTTTCAGAAAAATGAGCAGGGATTTTATCGGACAGGCTTGGGAGTGCATTTAGTTGGTTATCTCCCACGGCGTTAACATTTTGCTGGAGTAGGTGGATTTTTGAGCTGGCCTTGTAGCTGTAATGAAATATAAATCTTGCATTGTTACTTTACTAAGCAAATCAATCATTCCTACTGATAAAGGTGTGCAGCCCCGTAGGATCTCCATGCCAAGGTGCAGTCTGGCTGTTCAGGTGGAGAGTTCTACTGTTGTGTGGGTGGAGAAGGACAAATTAAATTCCCTGCTGCTGCTCTGCTGCACTGGAATAAAATCATACTGAAATTAGCATCATATTTTCATGGATTCTGATTTTATTTGTCACTTAGTGGTTACATTAGGGTATTGTTATTTGAACCAAAAGTTGAAAAATAACCCTTTCACATTGATAGTAGCTTGGTAATGGTAGTGCCGTGAGGGATTTTAATTTTTAATTTTATTTATTTATTTTTAACGCTCAGCTTTCTATCTGGTGGCCTTTTGGTGTCTTGTGTGTGCAGCTGGAGCTGGTGGAGTTTTTAACACAGTTTGTTGGGGTTTTTTTCTCCTGCAGTTCCTGGACCTGTTCCCTTGGAATCTATCCAAGGAGGACCTTTTGAAGAGAAGATCTACGTTCAGTGGAAGCCTCCAAATGAGACAAATGGCATCATTACACTCTATGAGGTGAGAAGAACAGATTGTTGCTGAGGAATCCGTGCCACAGGGCCCTGTTCATGTGTGTTTAAGCCAATCCTGAACTCTGAGAGATCTCAGCAGGTGCTAAAAGAAGCCTGATTAAAATAGATAAGAATCTTCAAAATAGTCTGTTGCTACCAATGAAAAAAATTCCTAGTTCAAAAAAATAAGATTTCTTTCCAATAGTTGTGGCAATTGAGAGTCACACATTTCCCCATGTCTCAGGTGCCCTGTTTCTTTCTGCCGTAGCTCCAAGGTCTGTTTTCTTTCATTTTCTCCTTGCGGTAAAACACTGCTGGGTTTTATACCTACACACTGTAATTGATTCCTCTTTGCCTTCCACCAGTCACAGCACTTCCTGGCAATATCAGCAGAATGGAACCATCAACCCTTATCTCTTTTTGAACATTTCAGTGATAATATTTGTCCATCCCAACAATTTCTCTGATGACAAAGTATAGAACAAGTTATGGGATGATCACTGACCTTCCTGTGGTGGACGAGAAGTAAACAATTAAATGTGATTCTAGAGTGTACCAGAGGTAGTGTTTCTTGTGAAGGTAAGGAGGTGTTACTGCTGTCATGTGCTCCTGGTGAAGCTCTCCATAATTTCATGTACACCCAAGTATGTGGAACAGGAATGTAAGAGGAGGGACTCTTGAGGGGACCGTATGAAATGAAATACAGCCCTACAAGAGAAGGTAAAGGCACTTGGATTAAACAGCAGAAAGTGGTGCACCAGTACTGGCTGAGTGTGTCAGTTTACGGGTTCAGTATTTACTTCTGTAAGATTCGAGAAAGTAAAAATAATTTTGTTTTTATGGTGACATAAAACCCCTCACTGTGGCTTGTGCAACATTTCCTGACACAGAAGGGCAAGAACAAATATTTCACTCTCTCTTTTGTGCTTTTTTGTACAAACTCACTTTAGAGAAGCCACAGGTGCAAGAAGCAGCTCTGCCCTCACCGATGAGGTTCTGCCCCTTTCCTCTTCCCACCCAGCCTCTCCATTCGGGAGTTGTCCCTCCCAGATGTCATTACTGGCACTGACTCTCTCTGTCACAGTCAAATGGGAAAAATGAAACGGGTTTAACATCAGTGAGCTCTTACACTCCAGCGTGAGCAACAGATGAAACTTTCCCCTGTAACTTCACTTTTTGGCCACCGTTTGGCTCACAAAGGTCACTCTGAGTTTGATACAGCAACACTAAATAGATCAACAGAATTTCCTCTTGCTAATTCAGTGTCATTTCAGCCGGGCTGAAATCCTTGACTAAGTCTGGAGTCATTGTTGGTCACTGTTTAGACACTAATGGAAATGCGTGCAGGGTGTAAATCATCTGTCAGTGCCAAAATAGAACCAACCCTCATCATTTCATGGTCTTTGAGGGTGTCAGTGGAAGGAATTAGGCAATAGACCTGGTGGTGTTTTAAAGGAATTAATCTGGATAGAATCAGTTACAAGTTCATTTTTTCCCGAAAACACAGGTGACCTATAACAGAACATATTTAAAATAACCCAAGTCAAATGATGCAAATGATGCAAAAATAACTCCTTTTAATTTTTAAAGAAGCAGTTTCTTACTAAAATATTGCCTTGGGCTCAGCTTGTTGAAAGGACTTCAGCAATCTGAGTAGCTTTTCTGGCTGAGCAGCTGCATGAGACACTTTAATGCCTGCAGGGTTGTGATGCATCATGACAGTGCCTTTGCCCCTGAAGTCATTTCATTGCTCCAGTCTCAGCGGAGGCACAAACAAATTTTTCTTTTCTGATAATGACTCTCTGCATATTTGGCAGCTGGGGACAAAGAGAAGTCAAGGTGAATTCAAACTCTTCCTCCTTTTCCTACTCCCCCTCATCTCCAAAAGGATGAACACCTGACTGCTAGAAACACCTTGAGGAAAAGAGTGCCTGGAGGTTGTCACAATGAAAATGTTGTCCATTCCTGTCCCTTCTTCCGTATGAAAATTCCTACAGAACCTTTCTATTGCCCAGGGAAGCCTGAGACAAGTCCATCAGCTGGAGATAAAAACACAGGAGAGCAGTTGCACAACCTGGACGGATGGATGGCCAGGGCACTCTCAGGGTGGTTTGCTCCCTTTGGAACATGGGGATCCCTGCACATGGAACCCACACAATTCCTGTACACTGGTACTGGTGTCACTGGGAATTCTGCTCTGTCCTGGGAGATTCAATGATCTTCCAGTGAATTTGCAGCTCTCTGGAAGCTCTGCTGACGCAGTTCGTCACACACACACAAACACACACTCACACTTTGATCAGAAGGCATGAACTAAAACGCCACTTTATTTGAAAGTCTGACTCCATATATAGTATATCTACACAGGTCAGGGATTGGGGGNAACTGCCTTGAAAACTACAATAACATTGGCTGTGTTTACAGACCAGAGCGTGAGAAAGAACCCAAAACATGAAACTGTGAAACAGAAGAGAAGGCTGAAAAAATCAGGGCTACACTCTGCAATTGGGTTGCTGAAGTTGGGGAGAAAAAACTACAAAGGCCTGTGAGCATTTATTAAAAAAAAATCCCTGCAAAGTATTTATGAAGTATTATCACTTTATGAACTTGAGTTAGTGGTGTCAGGTCCTGCATTACACCTGGAGGTAGCTGGCTAAATTCACACATAGGTATTGTACCACTGAGAGTCTCGAACCCTTCTGGGCACAAACCCTCCTAATAAAGACAAACAAAACCCCACCTTCTCCTCCTAAGTTGTAGTTTCCCCCTCACCATCACCATCACAATCTGATTTGTTGTATCTGGATATTGTATTTCCCTCTAATTCTGTTTTAAAAAATGTTATAAGCTTCTAAAATGCTTCAAAATAATCATACTGTCTATTCTATTTACATCCCACTTGCTTCCCTTTGGTACTGATTCTCTTCTCAGGTCCCTAATCATTCTTGCAGCTCCCTGCCAGATGTCCCTATAGCCCAAATTGCCATTGCAGTTTTCATATCCACTGCTTGGGTGCCAACTGGGCTGGAATTCAGCAGCACAACCTTCAGCAAGCCTTTTGGCAGCCAGAAGCACTAATTTCATAATGACTGAACACTTCTAAAGAGAATGGAAGGACCTTAATGAACCTTTTTGACTTCTGCAAGTCTCTTCTGATGGATTTTTTTGCCTTCAAAATGCTATTGTTGCCTTTTAACAAAGCAGGAGCATTGCATTTAAAAGTGGTGTAAACCTCTCTGCATTCAGTTGCAGAATTAATTGTTTCACTGAGTACAGAAACAGCTGGATTTTTAAACAGAGGGACCTTTTAGATCCCTTGTAATTGCAGTTCTAGATCCTTCTCTAATTGCAGCCTCTTTCTGGGGAGCAGAAACCTCTTGTTCAAGACAACTTGGAAAAGCTCCAGGAATTAAAAATCAGTTAAGCAGTGCTGGAAAGATTGGGATATGAGCTGGGTAGAAAGGGAGGGTGGGACAGATCATTCTGGGGTGCTGGGGAGCCCAGCAAAGCTCACAGGGGTGTGGTGAGACAGGAGGTGTCAGTCTGTCTGTCCATCAGGAAAGCCAGGGAGATACACAGGCTGCTGTTGGAAGTGACAGAGGCAGAGCTTAAAGCCTCTAACAGGTCCCCAGGTGGCTTCAAGGTGTGTGGGTACCTCCAGGAGGCAGGCAGACCAGTCTGTGCTCAGAAAGCCAGCTGACAGCAGAGCTGGGCTTGGCTGGTTCCCTGGTTTGGGTAAAATTCCCCACGCAGAGGTTCTGCAAGTGACACTCGTGGAAGAGGCACTACTACACTGTGTTGTTCTTATTGTCTCCAGGAGCAGCCTGTGAGCGGCACAATCCAAAAGTATCTCAGTAGTCCTGCCCCACAGTCAGTCTCCTGGCAGACTGAAAGCACCGCGACTTCCTGAGATTTTTATTTTACATTTTTTTAACCAGTCCTGAAAAGCTGCTCTGCTTTAAAGTCCCTGACAATCAAATACTGCTCATTGTCCTCACACCATGTGGGAGTTCAGCTTCAAAGCCTTTGTGTACAAAGACATGCAACAAAGATTGATTCCTTTTAATTTATTTTTTTCCTAAGTGTGTGTAAAGTCAAACAACCATCAAACAAACTTGCACTGTCATTGGGCTGCAAGGGCAAGCAATCTAATTTAAGGGCATGGACCAGCTTTGGCACTAAAATTCTTCTGCTTTCAGATGACATGAGGTTGTCTTAGATGTATGTTTTGTGCAAACCTGCACTAGAAAATTTAAGTAAATAAAACTTATTTTTATCTGCATTTAGCTGTTCCTTTGGGCAGCTGAGAGCTTTCAGGTGCACTCAGTAAGTGATGCTGGCTTTTGCCTTTGTAAATACATTTTTTGTGTGTATTCTATTTCTCAGGATTGTCAGTTTTTAGAATATTAAACAGGAAGAAAGAAAGAGAAACCCAAGAAGATTGCTGTCTGAAATACTTGTCACATCCCTTTGGGGAAGGCATGGTTAGGGGTATTGGAATCCTAACAGCATTTAAAGGGTGAATCCCAAATATTCAGCTCCTTGGCTGGAAAAATGATTCCCAGACTGCTGAAGTCCTTTCAGTGAACGATGCCTAAGGGCAGGGTTGAAACAGCAAACTGTCTTTTTAAACATTGCAAGGTGCAGTCCTGTAATCACTTATGTCCTCATCTTTAGGATTGTTAAATCCCTGGTGGTTTTAGGGAAAAATAAGTACGCATTTGCAGCTTCTAACTAGCTAGTTTTGTCATTCACTGTTTCTGAAATGCTGTAAATCTCTATTTTGATGCCAGGAATAATAATACAAGGGACTTTCATACACAATTTCAGCTCTTTAATGGGATGCTTGGAGCCTAGTACATCTAATCCCAGTGGATTTGAGTTTAAATTGCACTTCAGAGGCTACAGATCCTCTTAGTTACCATGTAGAATTGCAGTCTGCCCTTCTTCATCTCTCCAGTTGCCGATATGCCATTCCTTCTCCATCACCTCACTCCCTCTTGCTCTGCAGGAGAGGTTGTTACATGCAAACTGCCTCTTTAGGGTGTCTTGCATAAGGCTAATATTTGTGGGGTGCATTGCCTGTCTTTATAAAAGGGTGGAAACAAATTTCTTCCACCCTTGACCACTGAAAGTGCATGTTTATTATAACAAAAAGCAGGATTATCTGGTGTGATATGCAGGGATATGCATCCATTTCTATTCATAGCCCTTTTCTAAGCTATTCAGGAAACCTGATTTTTTTAAGATAAAATCATTCCTGCTAAAAGGTGTTGCAAAAAAAGGTCTCCCCGGAAAAAGCTGCAGGGATTGGGAGCTCAGCTTGGCTTAGCCATTTGTTTATTTAAAGGGTTTGGGGTTTGTGGGGTTTTTTTGCTTAGTTCTGTTTTGTTTCGTTTCATTTTGGGTTTTTTTTGTTTTGTTTCGTTTTGGGGTTTTTTGGTTTTTTTTGTTGTGAAGGGTGAAAAATAGCTCCCATAAGAAGGAAAGCAAGGACCACAAAATCTTGCAACCGATTTATATAAAACTCTACATTAGAAATAGTGGAAAGATGACAATTCTTGGAAATTGCCTTCAGTGAGAAGTGGCTTTGAATGCTCCCATGAAAATCAGTCACTTTACAGCCTCTCGCTTGCGTTCTGTGGATGCAGGAGACTCCTGGGATGGAGCTTTCCCGCTTAAACTCTCTGTGCTGGGCCGTGCACTCACGGCTGGGGCTGCCTTTAGCTGAACCTTAGCAGAACATCCTGGAGACGCTGCCAAGGGTTCAAAACGCAGGCAGTGATCAATTAATGACAGGTATTGGGTCCTGGATTTATCACTCATCTGCAGAGACATTGTTGACCATTATTCCCTGTTCATCTCCAGCCCTGAAGCCGGCTGCCTCTGATGCTGGATTTATAAGATGAATCCTATTGTTTGTCCAGAATGCATGAAAATCAGTTACATCAAGAATAAGGGTTTTACTGCACCTGTGCTGTATTGAATTAGACTTCTTTAATAATCTAAACTAGCAACGGAAGTGTGTGGCCATATATCATCTGTTCAGGTCTGAAGCTCTGTCAGCCCTGGCGGGGGCTGTGTCACCCTCTCAGTGGCTGCGAGGAGAGCTGCTCACATCTGCCCAATTAGATCTGGAGTTTATGGCTCTCAGCACAGAAGGGCCCTGTAAGAGGCCTGGGCTGGCCGAAGAGAAATAGTTTATTTGATGCCTACTGACTATGGTATTTACTGAGCACTTGGTGAACAGGTTGGTTAAACGCTGCCAGTGTTCTGGGCTCCACTTAATAAAGATTCAGGCCAGAATATGGGAATGAACGGTGCTGATTGCGCTGATTTATCATCATTCCTTGGCAACTGAGAAGGATGATAAATCTAGCACTGCTCGCTCTCTCAGTAGCTTGGGATGCTGTGTTAGTCACAGATCCAGGGGCTCTGCTCCTAGAGCAAGCGTTCCAGTGAAACTCGAGCATCACAAGGTCACAGGAAATATCTTCCCACCCCACAACCAGTGGCATCCCAGAGACCAGCCCCCCTCCGTGCTGTTTATTCAATTTTAATAAAGTAATAGGGTTTATAAGCTCCCCTGTCAACATGGAATATGAGAATGTGCTGGAGTGACCCTCCTGCCACACCCAGGGCGTTCAGTTAAGTTGGCTTCTCTAATCCTGCAAGAAAAGCACAATTTCCCTGTGTGCAGTAACCCAGGGGGCAGCAAATGCAGCAGGTGCTCTGCTGGAGCAGGGTGGTTTTCCTTCCCCATCACGTTTGGGAACATCAGATGCCTTGGCAGGACTGGAGTTAGTTGGAGCTGTGTTGGTTTAAGGTGCTGTGGAGAGCTCACAGGAGTTAGGCAGGGCTCGTCCTGGCTGATGGCTCTGCTGGGCTGCTCCTGCCTCTCCAGCTAAGGGAGGATGCTCCAGATGCAGGCTGGGGGGTTACTCACGGATTACTCCCTGTTGGAAAGAGCCTGCTGTATTGCTGACTTAGAATTTTAGCTTTTATATTTTTCATATATTTATAATCCTGCAATTCTTCAGTGTATAACTCTCAACTCCACACACAGTGTCAGCTGCTGCTTTCCCCTCTCAACTCCACACACAGTGTGAGCTGCTGCTTTCCCATTTTGGTCAGGCACAACAATTCTTCTCCAGGCCTGGGATCAAGGACACCTCACTGCCTCAGGCCCCGAGAGATGGAAACAAAAGTGAGTTGAGGGGAAAAACTTGGGGTAAATGACTTCATTAACTGAAGCTGTAATTGGGAGATTAACCCCCAATATGCAAATGGATCAAACTTATCAAAGTGTGAAAACCCGTGACCCAAGGTCCATTTTGGGTGCACACCCTGGGAGGCTTCATCTGCCCAAAATGTACCTGAAGGCCCTTGAATAAATAGAACTGCTTTTTATTCCTTTAATTCTGTCTGGCCTCTGATTTCAGGTAGTTGTGACAAGGCATCAGTTTTTTATTGCTCCTGTTCCTCTCCACCCTGTCCCAGTTACTTTAACACAGCCTTAAACTTAGGGAATGTTTAAATGGTTTCCTAATTAGGGATGCTTTTCTGAAAAGGCACCTGAAGGAGCTTTTGAACAAACTTCTTCAAATTATATAGGATTCTTAATTGTGTGTTGCTCACTTGCTGCTACTTGCAAGATGTGCTTAACTTGGGAGCATTTGTTAATGATGCTTTTTAGAATCCTATGGTTTCCAGTAACATCTTAGGGAGAAAATTAAAGGGTTTTTCTGAGAAACTCAGATGTCAGGGTTTTTCAAATGTATGACAACCTCCAGGTAAGTAGCATACTTGTGTTATAAATAGAATGAATCAACTGTGTTAAAAAAAATTGCTTGATCAAGCTTTTCAGAAATAAAAGCATAATGTGGTCCCTTGAGCACAACAATTTCTTTGATTACCTTTTTATTGTTCTTTTGAAGCCAATAGACATGCAGTGATATAAATCCCATGCAAATGAGCAGATATTTGGTTACAACAACAGTTTTTTTTTGTAAGGAGCTGAATTATTTTAGTGTGCACGTAGCACTTTTTCTAAGCCAAACTAAACGATAAGAACTGAAAAAAACTCCAACTTATTCTTTCTTCTAATGAAGTTCCATTTTAAAACATTCTTTTGTAGATACATCAGCATCTTCTTTCTGCCTTCCAATGCTTTTTTTTTTTCCCAGAAAAAAAAAATACAATTTCAGTCTATTCTTTCTTCTCTATATTGCTCATTCAGGAGAACAGCTGATCCTTAATCCCATTTCCTCCATCTCATCTTTTTACGTGCCAGTGTACCTGTGCAGTTAGAGTACTACAAAGCTCTTTAACAACTCCATTTTCACATCTTGCAGTATTTTGTTTACCAAAATGTAGCAGTTAGCTAAGTTGAAAGCAAACTGCAGATGCATGTTTGCACTTCCTTCCTAGATTGTTGGGGTTTTTTTTCTTTGTTTCATCTTCACTATTGTTTAATTTAGAAAATGCATTCGACTGAGTAATTCAGGTGTGGTGGTGGCTTCATCCTGTTAATGGATGCCACTGAGGAACTTTGTACAGGGGGAGAAGCCAGTCAAGGTGATCTTTGCATCACCTTCAGCAGTATGATGCACGGCTCCCTTTGGGCAATTCACCTTGTTGCTGTCCTTTGTGTTTGTGTCTTAGAGCCAGTCTTTATGATCCTGCCATCCAGTGGACAGGATGGGTTTGGGTTTAGTTTTCTGTGCCCTGCTCATGAACCAGTTTCTGTCACTTTGAGTCCCTCCACCTCCTTTCTCCTTCCCCTTCTTCCCCTTCCCTGTTGGATGCTACATTTCCCCCATCCTGCTCTCCCTGCTGTCCAGGTGGAATTGCTGGCAGTGAGGGGGAGATGGCTTTCAGAAGAATGAAGGCTTTAGTACAGGGAGAACAACTTTTCCTTTTGTTCTCAATTCGCCTGCTTTGGTCTGACTTTGGGAAAAGTGACTTAGGCTGAGCTTGGATGAGGCTTGGAGCAACCTGGCCTGGTGGAAAGTGGCAGGGGGTTGAACTGGGATCATCTTTAAGGTCCCCCAACCCAAACCATTCTGTGAGGCAGACATTTGACTTGGAGAATAAGTGCAAATGTATAGCTTAAGACTCCAGTGACTGAAACTACACCATCTCACAGCTGTCAGCTACAATAAGAGCTAAGACTGATCTTTGATCTATAAACGTGGCCAAACCATTTTGCACACACGTGGGCCTGGCTGCTGCTGCTTTCTGCTGTGCAGCAGAGCCAGAAGCTCTGTGCGATGCTGCTCTGACCCCACTCCGTGGTTTGGGGGGCTGTTCCTTGCCCACAGCTTTCCCTACACCCAGTGTGTCATGGCAAACCAGAGTGAGGGGGTTTAGGCAGAGCTTTCAGCATCAAGGAATAACTGAGGAACAAGCATGGAGATTGAATAACTGTCTCAGTGCTGCACTCCTATCAAAGCAATTTCTATAGTTGTCATTTTCTGCTATAAAGCTGAACAATGAGGCTCTCCAATAAAATCATGTGAAATAACAGCTCATTAAAAGCTCTCCTTAATATATAGCATGCTAATTAATGTCAGTGGGGTGCAAGCTTGAATGGCAGTATAGACTATAATGTTTAGAAAGTAGGTAAAATAAAAGAAGATATTTTATCATTAATGACCTTTTAGTAAACCTAATGAAATCCTTAACGGCCTGAATACATTACTGAGGCACTCCCAATTGCTTTGCTCCCTAGTCCATTCTTCCTCCTTTTCTCACAGACATTTGGACTTGGCTTTGTTTATGAAAAGCAAAAATCCATAACGTCCCAAGGGAATATGAACAGGAGGAGTCTGCGCGGAAGGAGAGCAGAGGAGACTTCTCAGCCCTGCTGTCCCTGGTCCTGGCCAAGACTGGGTGCAGGACCATGTTCTGTCCTGCCCTGGCTGTGCTGCCTGTGTTTGTATTCAGCTTTAATTGCCCCCGTGTTTACGTGGCTCTCAGTAAATAGGCCAGGGAGCAAACGGGCCTCTTTTATTCCCCGGGTTAACTTCCATATTCATTCCTAATGAATAGCTGTGCTCTGGCTTTTTATACTCCCACCAGCCATGCTGTGCTTGTGCTGCGACTCAATTAAAGGACTTTATTCTGCAGGGCTGTTAGTCTTTCACGTGTTGCCAGCCTTAAATATTTAACTTGCAAATGCTGATTAACTCTGCCTTAACCTTATCCCAAAAGAAGTAGCACAAGAATGGAAAAACGAAAGGCCTTTGCTTCCTCCCGTTTCCTGGATGAAATTGAGTGGGCTGGGGAAGGATGTAAGTGCAATAATTGCCTGGCTTAAAGCGAGTTTTACGATGGAAAATGTCCCCATTCATCTGATCATAAAATACATTCTTCAGTTCTTTACTTTTCCAGCACTGGAAAAGGATCAGGATCATTCACTAACCGGTTCACCAACTCTTCCCTGTCACTGGAAGATAACTTCCTTCAAATTACTCCCTTTGTGCCATACTTGGTGCAATTAACTTTAGTCTCCTAGCCCAAAATGTCTGAAACCCCATGATAAGGTTGAACCTAAGTCCATCCCAGCTGCAATCTGAAGTCACCTGCAGTAATAATGGTTCCTAAGAAGCACAGGTGGCTGGGGAGTCTCAGAGGAGAAGAGCCCTTGGCTTGCTGTGTAATCGTGTTTCAATCAGCTTCATGGAACCATGAAATGGATTGTCCCCCTGATGTTCCTACACTCCAGAGCACACACTCTACTGGGCAAGTTAATTCCTTGTTTGGACCCAAACACTAAAAGAGCTTCTGGCTTCCCCTCCCATCCCTGCAAACCACGGAGGGAGGGAGCACAAATCACCTTGAAATCAGAATTTGAGAGCCTAGCAGCTCAGCCAACCCTGTTTTGTTCTCCCAGTGATCCAGTGAGAAGCGTGGTGCTTTAGGAGAAAGATGCCCAGGCTGTTGGCTGTGTACAAGGGGGCTTGGATGGATGACAAAACCAGAGGTGATGACCGGGTGGTGATCAGAGAGCTGCAGGAGCTGCAGTCTGACAGGAAGGAGAACCCAGCCAGTGTCTTGTAAATGTGGTGTCTTCTTCAGTGGAGCTCCTCTCCCCTCTCTTCTGGAGCTGGAAAAAAGAAGATGCTGTGAAGACACAGTCCTGAGGCAATGAAGGATATTCTTTTTCAGAGACCTGCAGGGAAGGTCTGTCATGTCGTGACAGAATTTAATTCCCATTTCAAACTCCCTAATTTCAGGAATATTTTGGTCTTTCAACATTAGTGAAACTTCATCCGAAACAAATCCAAAATCAGCTCGCCAGTGAAAATTCTAGGAACCCTTTCTTACACCTGAGTCTTATCCCTGGAAGATTTAACGTGTGACAGTTTTGTATTTTGCGTTGAAATGTTCCCAGTTTAGGGTCACTCTGAATTTCAGGTTTGAAACCCTTCTGTTAGTGGAAATGATTCATCAAGCCCTGGGCTTTCATGGCCCAATGCTAACGTGCACAGGAAGGAATAAAGAAAAAAAGGCTATGGCTGTTATCCTTAAAATGCTTCCACTAGGCCCATATCTTGGAGACAGGACACAAGCTAAAAAATAATAAAATAAAACAAAACAACTTCCCCCTGCTGAAACAACTAAAGGTGCTCCTATCCAGATTTACATTGCCTTTTAGAGTGAGTGATTTTCCCTAAGGCTCACACCTTGGTGCTTTTCAAGGGTCAGGTGTTTGTGGTTTTTTTGTGGTTCCCCAAACTGCAGGGCAGGCTCAAGGTTTTCCTCCTCCATGAGCCCCTGCCCTGGCCAGGTCCCATGTGAGGGTGATGGTCCAGCTCTTCCCATGGCTGCAGTCCTGGCAACAGAGCAATGGGAAGTGGAGGGGTTTGTTTATTTATTTATTTTCTTTTCCACAGAGCACAAGGGCCTTGTGCCTGCCCAGTCATTATTAGTTTGTCCACTGGAGAAGAGAAATCCAAACACAAGTCATGCCTGGAGAACTCCTGCATGTTACTGTCTAGAATGTTTTTCATTTTAGTGCTTGGTAAGTTCCTTTTTCCACTGAACCAAAAGGTTTTTCTGAGCTATTTAACTTTCTCGCTGTGACAGTGTTGAACTTGCACTAAATTTAAAGAGGAAAAAATGCATATACAGCATTATTAACTTGCCATTTTCTTATTTAGGCCACAGACAAATTAGAAATTATTCAGGTTATCCAGACAAAAGCTACATCCTCACCAATCCAACATCCTTATTACGGGTGAACTTCGTGAACTCATCCACGTTGCTGCTGAGCAATCACTGCTGCTTGGTGGATGCAACTCAGTCCTTTCCCTCACACTCTAATCTTTCTCTCTCATTATATTTAATAAATATGTCTTATAATGCCCCTCATTCCAGAAACATTCTTTCTTCTTTCCAAACCTCTCTCTACAGCAGAGAACAGGTTTCGAGCTAGATAAACCCATGGCTTCACCTTTCAGAGATGTTGCCAACAAGAGACAAGTCTGTGCTGGAGTGACACTGAGATTGCAGCAACCTTGGCTTGGGCAGAGTAATGAGACACAGCCCTGGGCTATGAATTCCAGGGACTTGGGAACGAGGGAAATTCGTTCTGCTTTGCCTGCGGCGAAGGTCTGCCATGCTGTCAGCTCAGTTTCTTAGACTCTCCTTTTCCTCTGTCATGGTAATAAGTACCACGAAAGCTGCTTGTGAAAGACTTTTGAGGAAATCCCTTGTTACCTGCTACTAGTTTGTGTAATCCCAGCAGCGGCAGCAGAGGGACATCTATTTCTGGCTGCTTTGCTGACGGGTTTAAATAAAGACCGTGGACTTTGTGGGACTTTGGAACAGCCTTTCTGGACCACGAGAAATTCCCTGCAGCTACAGTGGTTTGCTAGGAGTTGTCAAGGGAAGAATGACAATCGATGAGCTGCAGTTCTGCCTGCAGCATGGAGATCTTGGTGTTTTCTTTTACCCTGATGTTTTCCTTTACCCTGAGCTCCTCAGTGGTGTGAGAGAAAAACTATGTCAGTGTATCTGACATTTCTAATAGGGAAACATGGTAGCAGTGCCTCTTTTTTCCCTAAAAATCAGACGAAGAGGAATCCCTAGCAAAGCATTCATGCCCAGGAAGAATCAAGATGTGCAGTTTACCCACTGCTTTTTCACATCACTACTTAATTGTTTTAGCAGCTTCCCTCCTCACGGGCTCCACGCACATCTCGGTGGCCAAGTTATTTGCTGGGATTTAACACCGTGCTGTCTAAACAGAGTATCTGTGAACATAATCCTTAATGATGTGCTGGAGGCACACAGTGCTCCTGGAAGTCTTACCTGTGATTAATCAATTAATCATGAGTTAAACCTAACAGAGTTTTGGTAGATGATTCGAAACCTGCCGAGGCTGAGCGTGCATCTGTTTTGTTTGCAGTTCCACACTGGTGTTTCAGTGTTGTCTGAAATTAGATAAGCACATAAATAACTCTCCAATTGTTGCTGTGCGCAGTAGTGGGTCTTTGAGGAGTGATAGCATCTGCTTTTTGGAGAAAGCTACCTTTTTGTACCAAGAGTAGCATTTATTGTACAGACCTGGACGGCAGTGATTTGACACTCCTGCCAGTCTGTGTGCAGGTGGGTGAGAGATTTTGGTTTGAGTTTGCTGATCTCTGTATTACTGTGCTGAACAGGCTGAGTCCTGGATGAGATTGGCAGAACTACCACCTGGTCAGGAGATCTCGGAGTGCTCAGCAGCCTATTACAGGTCTTTGCTGGACTTAGGAGCTGTGTCAGTGTAGATGAGAAAACGGACAGCAGGTCCTAGGGAGGGAAGTGTTCCTGCTGGATGCACGGATGCCTTTAGGACCCCTGCTTGACGCAGCCCTGCTGCCCCTGAGCACCCAAGTGTTGGCATCATGTGCATGTCTCTTACCCTCTCCCCAAGGGAACAGAGGGAAATCAAATAACCGCAAAAGCAATGGACAGCTTTGAGTTAGTTTCCATGCTCCATAGCAACTGTTGGAAGAGGTGGTGTTTCAGAAGATAGAGATGTATTTTTTCATTTGCTTGCCTTCAGAAGATGTGGTGGCTCCTACTGATGATGTTTCTGAGAGTTCGTGTTGATAAAGGATAATTTATGGGAGGACCACCTTCCTCTGCGTCCTGTTCTCACCTCAAGGGAGGCAGGATTTGGGCAGAACACTGTGACATGTCTTGTGCAGCTTTTACCAATATGACAGTCTCTAAATTTACTGTTTATAAATATTTCTGCATATAAATTAGTGATTATAAATATTGCCTGTAGCTGAAAACAATCTGGTACAACCCATTCAGCCTTGTCTGTCCCTCAGAGAGCCATTGTTTTGCTGAGGAAGGTAACAGATGAGGTGACAGAGCTCTTCTCCGAGGTGACACTTGTTTTTCCTACTTACCATTGCAGGCAGACATGTCTCTGGATATAAATGTAAAGGAAGATTGTTGCCTTCTGTTCAGCAGCTTTTCCTTTTCATGCCCAAGTCCCTACAGGGAAATACGCTTTAGTGGATTGGGACTCTTGCTAGGCGTCAATGCAGTCTTGTGATATTAAATTAAAATTAGTGTCATTGCCAAGAACCTACAGTGTTCAGGAGCCAGTGTCACACGTTTGAGGCAGGCACAAGAGATGACCACAGAAGAGATGATGGGTTCCTGCCTTCTTTTCAAAACTTGGAAGTTGAAGTGATGGCTAGATAAGTTTTGTAGCTCAAGAAGCCAAATCTCTTTGCAGATATCAATGTAAATCTGACTTGAGTTGGACTTCTAGAGAGATGTCCGGGGTCATCCCTTTCATTCAGGATGCACACACTGCAAGAACTGCCTGAGCTGTTGAATTTTTGGGTGCACTTTCACCCAAGTTCTAAATATTACTATGGTAGACTCGCCTAACAACAGCAGACTTGGAGTTTGATCATCAGTTTTACAGAATCACAGAATAATCTGAGTTGCAAAGGGACCCACAATGATCAAGTCCAACTCTTAAGTGAATGGTCTATACAGGGGTTGAACCACCAACCGTGGTATTTTTAGCAGCAGGCTCTGACCAGCTGAGCTAATCTCAGGGTCTCTTCACTAAAACTGGCTTTTCTTCCTTTTTTTTTTTTTTTTTTT
>WBMY01005055.1:23620-51196 GCA_013397315.1 Donacobius atricapilla
AACTGATAAGAGACTGAGAGAGACAAACTGCATCTACGGCAAGGACTCTTCTCAATTTGCCATCTCACTCCAATGAAAGGTTTTATTGTTTCATATTATTCATCCAGTGTGCTTGTGGGCATTTTTTCTCTCTTTTTTTTTTTTTTCCTTTTTTTCTTTTGTTAAATAAATAGCTTTTTCCACTTTTCTCCAAGGAAGTCTCTTTCCGGACAATTGTGGGGAAGGGGCCGTTTGGGTTTGTTATTTCCAGAGAAACCCCATCCGGAGGTTTCCTGCCAAAATTTGCCCTAAACCAGGACACAGGGTGACGGTGGCACCGGGGAGCCAAGCTGCTTTCTTCCCCTTCTGCCCTCTTCAAACACTTCCAGAGTTATGGGGAAAGCAGGGAATGCAGAACTGCACCAAGCAGGGCAGACCTGGAGCAGATTCCATGTGTGCTCCTGAGGACACACTTGCCAAGGAGGAGGACCCCAAAAGAGTCTCCAGAGAGTTGAGGTACATTCTTTATGGAGGTTTTTCTGCACATTTTTTATGGAGGTTTTTCTCATTATTTGTAGACCAGAGGTGAAACTAGTCAGGCTCATCTGATTTTACATCTCATTTGTGAAAGGGAAGAAGCAGAAGAGCAAGATCATCCTAAAAAGGGAGTTGGAAAAATAAATTGGATTGTTTTAAAGTTTGTCCTTTGAGACTCTGAGCTGTGAAGACATTTAATGCCACCTAAAGCAATTCAAAGCATCTTTGGAGCATCACAAGGGTGGAGTGAAGAGTGCTCAGAATATTGCTGTTATTGTCAGGAACGAGAAAAGGAGGTTCAAGCAATTAATGGATTATCCAATAAACACAATTCATGGTTGATGATATTCCTACAGGTGAAGTAGTAGGAAAATCCAATAGACTATTAAAAAAGGGAACAGAAAAGTATCTTCTTTCACTCCGGTTTGGAACTTGAGAGCAGGCAAATGTAATGAAGTACAGCAAGTGCATTATGCTGAGAGTTTTGCAAAACATTTTCAAAGTGTGATTGAAATGTTTTTGTGTGGATTGGAAGTTGATTACAGCACCATAAAATCAGAATTGGAGTTGAGAGGTATCTAAAGATCTTAACAGTTCACTTTTCATTCACAAGGTCTCCACACTGTGCCTTCAGAAAACAAAATAACAGAGCTGAAATAAACCTCACAATGTAAAATGGACCATAATGCTCATAATACAGTTATTTTTGTGCTAGTCAGTGTTTGAGTGAATGCCCATGTTTTCTCAAATTGAGTAAAATACAAAAATCAATGTAGCATGGGGAGAAAGTTCTGGAGCTGGCTTTAGTTTGTCCTTGTGTGAACAAAATGAATCAGCCTCTGCTCTGAGTGCTGTGTGAGGCTTTGCTGATGTGGTTCCTGGGGCTGCCCATTTGCACACATATCCCACCCTGTGGACCAGCAGTTTTATTTGAAGACAGCTGGACTTTAGGAAATGAAGAGCTGCTTATACAGAACAGCACACAAAGAGCTGGGTCATGGTATATTTTTCCCCCTCCAGCCTCTTTTTTAGTGGGCAAGAGGTTTGTAGGTACCGGATTTTTAAGTCTTATCCTTTGAACAATCCTGTCAGGCCAGTCCTTTCTGGTGTCCTGTGCCCTGGTCAGATGTCCCCAGTGATCCTGGAGCACTGTGATGAGCTGGGGAAGAACATTGTCTCAGTTGCTGACTTTGGAATGCATTTTCTGCACTTGCTGTGTGTTTTCTCCCTCTACAAAGAGTATTTAGTTGTTCAGTGAGATGTGGCTCACTTGGAGCTAATGGATAGCTCAGAGACACCTTTGTGTGGGAAGGCACTTAAAAAAAAAATGAAACATTTGTTTTGGTAGGAATTTTTTTACTTGCTTTATCAACTGTGGATTTTACAGCCTCTTGCTTCTGGGAAAATGCAGTTCAGGTAAATAAAGCAGAAAACTTGCTGCAGCAAAGCTGATTGGAGATGACCTCTTCTACAGTAGTAATGGGATTTTATTCATGTGGCACCTAATGTGTCTGCAGAAGCTATATCCCATGTATTTACTCCAAAGCACTTCTGTCCTGAGGAACAAAGGATGTTGTTTTTCCAAGGTGATGGAGGATTTCCAGATGTCTTCTGACTTTGGATTATCCCCAGGACATTAGAAAATCAGGTCCAGGATTTATTCAAGAGGGAACCAGCAGCAGTGAGTTTATTTAGCAGAAGTTGCAAACAGTCAGTGCAGAAATGAAAAGCCTCTGGATGTGAGCCCTGGGAAATCTTTTAAAGGCTCTGTAATGTTGGGTACAGCATTTGCTCTTTCTGATGATGTGCTTTTATTAGAGGGGTGTAGGAGAAGGGAATACAGGTGACCTCACCCCTGATCAGTAACACCTCTGGTAATTACCAATACAGCCTCACCCCTGATGAGTCACAGCTATAACCAATAAGGATAAGTGATAAAAGGGAGCGGGTTAGCTGGTGAGGGAGGATCATGAAGGAGGAGGAACCTCGAGGAAGAGGGAACCATGAAGAAGAAGGATCCTGGGGAGAGAGCATCACTGCTGTGAGATCAGTCTGGGTGTGCAGTTATAGCCTGTTGGAACCTGCAGTCAGGGTCTAGCTGGGTCATAGCCTGCAGTCAGGGGCTGCACCCCGATCCCCGCAGTCAGGGGCTGCACCCCAATCCCTGCAGTTGTGGCTCAGCAGGCAATACCCAGCAGTCAGATGCTGCAAGGGAAACCTCCAGCAGGAGCTTGCTGCACCAGAGCCAGTGGATGGTTGGAGTCAGGATGGCTGAGCTGTGATGAGGAACAAACCAGGACCCTTTTCATGATGTGATAAACCAGAAGTTTGTGTTTTGCTCATTTCTACCACCTAACAAGAGGGCTGCTGCAACAGAGGACAGAGGAGAATGCAAAATGTCAGTATCAAGCCATGTGCCCCTGAGAGAGGGAGGGAGCAGAAACTTTCCAGCAAGGGTGGGAAGAAGGAATGTTGTGTGAGGAGTTCAGGGGAGTTAAATGGCGTTTTTGAATGAATCCTTTAAATTTTAGCTGATGCAACATGCTGAGATACAGAAGGAAAAGGTTCAGAAGAGATTTTTGAGATTGGGGCAGTTGGTTGTTTACCCCTCAGGCTCAGCTTCTGTGCTGCTCTGAGATGGGGTTTGGAGAGCTTTATCTCCCCGTCTCCATTTCCCCACATCCACCCCATGGCCTGGATCCTTCCCCTTTTATCCCACTGTCACAGCAAGATGGGGCCAGCAGAGAACTCTGCCAAGCCCAGCTCCATCACAGGCTGGGCAATATTCATGAGAACTTCAACTTAGTCTACCTTTGGGGAGCTCAGGAAAATATGTTCTATCTTGCTATAAATACTAATGCACAAGGCAGCTTCTTAAGCACTAAATTCCAAGCAAATATTTTGAATAGAAACATTTATTTTCTTCACTGTTATCTAGCTAAAGCTGACCATTTTTCTGCTAGAATGCTGCAGGAGCAACTTGGGTTTTGTGTTTTTTTCTTCCTGCTGGCTGAAGCAGTTCAGGTGGATTTATTTGCTATTATTTAGGGCATTAAAACAAGGTTTTTACTTTGGCTTCAGGAAGAATTTCTTGCCCTCTTATTTACGGCAGGTGTGCATTAATGGGGGAGCTGGTTTGGCTCCCATTCTGTTTTGCAGGGCTGATTTAGACTTGCAGCAGTTTTCAAAATCTTTGCAAGCAGCCAAATTATTTTTTGGCAATTATGCTAGACGGGAAGGGTGAAGGCATTAATTTAAAAATACGGAAAATGGGTTGGGAAATTGCTCAGCCTATTTTCATCCCACACTTACTTCATAAAATTGTGTAAATTTTTTTTCCTCCTTTCTGGTGAAAAAAAAAGTCCAAAGTTTGAAAAACTTGATGGTGTAGCTTGAGAGGCAACTGTAAAAAGTGCACTCAGAGTCATTGCTTTAACACACAGTGGCAAAAGTGGTTGTGCCTGCTCCCGTGATGTTTTGTCTTTCTGGTGTGGCAAGCTCAGTGTGCAAAGTGCATGGTGAGGTGCAGGCAAATTATTTTGTGAATAGCAAAGCATGACCATACTTATTATTCATGGATACTTGGGGTTTGAGATGCTTTCAGTTCTGCTCCAAGTCTGAGAATTTTAAGATAGAGGCCAAAAAGAAAGGACAAAAAATTCAACATAAAAAAGTAAATTTTTTTAATAGGTGTCAGAACTGATTTACAAATGAATTCTCATCCTTAGTGCTCTGTATTACCTTCATTGAAGAAGAATTCTAATTTTTTTTGTGTGTGTGAGTGATCACAGGTTGATCTTGGGCTAAGAACAGAGCTCTGGGCTCGATTCAGTTATCCTCTGCTTTTGAGATGAGAATGTTGAGATGCACTTCAGATCCCCTTGGCAGGAAAGGAGGCGAAATGTGTGTTTGAGGGGTTTGCTGGGCTCAGAATATTGGCTTAGTGCTTCCAGCTGTTGTTTCTGTACTGAGTGCTCCTCCTGCCCTTCATCCCTTGCAGATGTACCCAGGTGTGCAGCCAGGCTTCTTATGATCCTTGTGTCTAAATAATTTTGATACTTGTGTAAGACTTCCCACGTAGTTTGCAGTTAAAGCTGTGACTTGACCACTCAGTGCTGCTTTTGCTTCTGTGTTAATCATCTTCAGTCTGTGACAGGGGCAGTAATGTTCATAGAATCCTAGAATGATTTGGGTTAGAAAAGACCCTAAAGCCCCCTTCAGGGGTCAGCCTGGAGGAGAAAAGGCTCTGAGGAGACCTTGGAGCACTTTCCATTACCGAAAGGGCTATAAGAGAGTTGGAGAGAGGCTCTGTGAAGGCATGGAGTGACAGGGCAAGGGGAAATGGTTTTAAACTGAAAGAGGGCAGAGATTTGGATTTGATGTTAGGAAGAAATTCTTTACCAAGAGAGTGGTGCAGCACGGGAGTTGGTAACTGAGAGAAGCTGTGGCTGCTCCGTTCCTGGCAGTGTCCGAGGCCAGGTTGGACGGGGCTTGGAGCAACCTGGGACAGTGGAAGGTGTCCCTGCCCATGGCAGGGGGTGGCACTGGATTAACTTCAAGGTCCCTTCCAACCCAAACCATTTTGTGATTCTTTGAATTGAGTCTCTACTATTAGATTCCTTTTAACAGCCAGTGAGGTTGTAGGGGCATCATGCTTCCCTCCTATTCCCTTCAAGAAGACAAGCAGCTCTGATAATAATGTGGAAAAGATGGGATTCCTTATGTTCTTCATGCCTTATCTTTCACACCCAAGTGAGCCTTGTGCTGGAATGTGAAGATGGAGGTGAACTAGACAAAATATTAACATGCTTTGATGCAAAATTCAGGTCTGAGACCTCCATCTCTGACACTCTCAGTTTTGAACTTGAACTCAAATGTAGAGCCCACATTCTAGGCCCTGGTTGTTTATGATTTACACCCTGCTTGATACCAGCCTTGGACCTGGAAGTGGCAAGTGCTACCAGTCATGCTGTAAGCAGGGATGATGACTGTGCCAGTGGCTGGGAACCTGGAGGGAAATCTCTGTTGCAGGAAGAGAATCTCTGTAGCTACTTAAAATGATACAAAGCCACAATTATGTCTCACCTTTGGAAAGCAAATGGTCTTCAATTGCCTGCTGAAACTGCGGTTTGCCATGATTAAATGTAGGATTAATGCCTGAAAGTAAAGACTTCTGTAGAAAAAGCAGTGTAACCAAAGTCTGGGCTTTGTCCCAGAGACCTGTACCTGCTTCTTGCTCTGTATGGCATCAGCTGTCCATGCGGTGGTTGGTGTTTCACTGTGGAAGTCTGGTTCTGACAGTGACCCTGGGCAAGGGGCTCTGGGGGAGAAAAGAGCTGATTTTCATTCTCCAGTGAGTTTCAGGCTGGGGAAGGTGTTTGGCTTGCCAGGTTTGAATTCAGAAGTGCTAATTGTCCTTATCCAGCTTCAGCCTTGGCGCTCAGAGCTGGCACTGCAGGGGAGGGGGAAATCTAAACTTTCATGGCTCAGCCTGGTGGGCAGTGACAGGGGAAGAGCCACTGGTGATGCTGGGATCAACTGTATAAGAAATAAATAATTTTTAAAGTGTCTTACGGATCTTCTTGTCAAGTCTGAAGCGAGCACGAAGGGAAGGCCATGGTTGGGAATGGCTGTTTCTTGCTGTTCTTTCCACTGAAATCTGAAGCTGCTTTTGATGTTGGGTATCTTATGAACCATACAAACTTAGGTTCAGAAAGATACATTTTAGAAACTCAGTGCTGACTACGTGAGAATAAATCCATATGTGGTAAGAACTATGGGGAAGCCTTTTGAAATTTCTGGAAGGTCTGTGGTGCTCAGAATGATGGTGAGTGAGATGTTCAGTAGAATGTCTTCACTTTGTACACCCTCTGCACACACCGAATTCAAAATAGAACATTTCCATCAGACACCCTGAGCTACAGCTGGTTTTCTTCCATCATAAAAACCTGGTCTAATGAAAGGTGCTTCTGCCCATGGCAGGAGATTTGGAACGAGATGATGTTTAAGGTCCCTTCCAAGCCAAACCATTCTGTGATAAAAGTCCTTTTCATGGTTAACTCACATTGCACATGGCATCTTAACACCTGGCTAGAGGAACACTGCTTCACTGAGGCAGCAGCTAGGGAAATGAATGGTTATGTTTGTATAACTTTGAGTTCAAGGATATTTCTGTCAGACTTGAATGCATCAGTTGATTTGTGTTTATTTTTGGGATACGGGGAAAAATGAAGTTTTCCTGTAGGCTTTATTAGAGCATGGAGTGGAATATGTAAGGCAAGATTTAAAACTAAATAGCGTATTGTTTCCTGAGGTGTTTTCAATCATGAAGCCTTGCAGTTGGTTTCCCCTCCCCTCCATCTGCAATGCTGAACCCTGTGACACACATCCAGCTCTCTGCTGATACCTGACTCCCTTATCTGTGCACTCTTACAAATTGCAGAATATTTTCTAGCCCTGGAAAATCACACTTTGCCTGTGACAAAATTCTTCCTCATGTATTTGTGAAGTCTCGTGCCAACCCTGTTATGAATTTGAAGCAAGTGGCGTGGCAAAGCACAGGGGAAAGTTCCTGGTGGCTGCAGGTGCTGGGCAGGAGCACAGCCTGGCACTCACAGAGCTGCTCTACTCCATGGTGGGTGTGAATGCGCTGGAGCTGGGCTCCTGGCAGCTGAACACGGAGCATTTCTAAAGCTGCTCTAAGGAGGATTTAAACACCACCAAGGCTTGTTAACAGCTGAGTCTGCCTAGGAGTCATCTGGGTAAATAGAAGTGACTCTAGCTCCAGAGGGGACTATGATATTGGGACCAAGGTGGTTTTCAAAATGAGAATTATAGAACCCCAGAATGGTTTGGGTTGGAAGGGACCTTAAAGCTCATCTCATTCCACCCCCTGCCATGGGCAGGGACACCTTCCACCAGACCAGGTTGCTCCAAGCCCTGTCCAACTTCGGACTTAAACACATCCAGGGATGGCATGTCCACAAACTCTCTGGGCACCCTGTTCCAGGGCCTCCCATCCTTATAGTGAAGGATTTATTCACAATATCAAATCCAAATCCTTCTCCCTTGTCCTATCACTGCCCTTGTGAAAAGTCCCTCTCCAGAAGGCTCCACTTTAAAAAAAAAAGGCAGGAGTTAAAGCTGGGACTGGTTTACAGCTTTAACTTTCTGGGATGCCAGCAGCTTTGTTGTTTCAGTGGGTTTGGTCCCAAGCTTTTCCATCAGCTGAGCAGGGCAGTCAGCAGTGGGACAGGTGTGACCTGGTGGCAGGACACAGTGCTGCAGGGCAGGGGAAGCTGGGCCCAGCCCTGGTGTGGGAAGGAACTGCAGACAGTGGGATGTTCTGGTCGGATGGACAGGCTGCCTCCTCCTGTCCTGCTTGCTGAGCAGTGCTGGAGGAGCTGACATCTGTGACAGCCACTGAGATCCTTATTCCCAGTGCAGTCCACCTCCCCATGCCCTGTGTGCAGCGTGGTATGATAAAAACCAAGGGGTGAAAAAGGGCTTGATGCCAGGTCTTGCTTCACAAGGCAGGAGTGGGTTCAAAAAGCAGCAGGAAGTCAGGAAAAGCTGCCTTTTCTGGCTCAGTAAAGGGACAGACGCCAGTGAGGGTGTCCCTGCAGACCCTGCTCCTGACCTTGGCACACTCACACATGGAGTGGCCGTGTCATCTTCCTTGTCCGGCCTCCTGTCTTGTCCCTAGCAAGAGGTTGTTTTAGTCTTGAGCCATTGCTGAGTGAAAAAGGGGAGAAAACCCCCTATTTTCTGTATACAGAGAGCTACTGCAGCTACCTGTCAGCTCCAAATCATCCCCAGATGGGAGGGGTTACAGGAGGGGTGTGGAGAGGCAGAATGGGCTGTTTTAGGAAAACAGCCACATAAAATATCGGTGGGAATGTAGGGGAATAATGCAATGGATTTATGGGCTTCAAATGCCTTCCCCAAACTGCTATGCAGGCTGTCACTAAAATGGAAAATAGGTATAAGGTTGTATAATGTACCCACAAAGCAGTGTGTGATTTAACAGCAGCACTTACCATTTCATTGAAACAGGCTGCAATTGCTAAAATCAGAGGGGAAGCTTAAAGTCCTAATGTTTGATGGTGAATATGACTGTAGAGAGTAAAATTCTGCTCACTGGGGTTGATTAATTCTACATGGCAAAAGATACAAGATGAAGTGGTCTGCATACCAAGATCAATTGCTATGGGAAGGAACATATGAGCATTTTTTTTTCCCCTTGACTGGCAAGCTCTCAATCCTGGGACACTGGAGTGTTCTGCCCTCAGTTTTAAGGTTATGAACACACAAAATCCTGACAACTCTGTTATTCATCAGGGTGAAATCTTACTCGTATGTACCAACTGTATGGGCAGACTAAATGGATCTATCAACCGTGATTTAAGCAGAATATTCTGCCTTGTTAATTTATTTAAGAGGATTAAAGAGAGTCTGAACAGCTATCTGGGTTCCCTAAGGATTTTAGTGGTGGGGGGCAAGCAGGACCATTACGTGGAGTGATGAGATCTTTATCACAACATGTTCTTGAATCAGGCTTAGGGCCTCATAATAGGTTCTTCCAAAGGAACTTCGAAACCCAAAGTTAATTCATCACATCTCTTGATGGTCTATTTCCCTGTTAATTACCACATTTTTAACAATAGGTACCCTTTTTTTTTGTTCTACAGGGATTTTTTTAACCTTTAATTTTCAATTCTTGCTGTTATTTCTATTTTAGAAAGCACAGGAAAAAAACACTTTCTTCCTCCACCACGCAAAGAAGGAGTAAAATTCACCAGACTTATGCACTTGCTTGTTCACCACTGAAGTTTTGAACAATACAATTGGGTTATTTTTGTTATTTTTTAAAATCTTGTTTTCTCTTGCAGGGGGAAATAAACTTGTACTTCCTAGTTTAGTTAATACCTCTGTTATCATCTCTCCCTTCCCCATGAAAGTTTTATGTCCTCGTAAGAGAAGTTCTGCCGTCGCAGACAATGACAGTTAGCAAAGTGTTCACATCTCCCCAGAAAATTGTGTTAAATTGGGCTCTGTGAGGGAGAGAAGAGCTGTGCTTATGCTCTCAATATTACATCTACGTCTCTGGGGTTGTTACCATAGCTCAGTGGTTTCAAGGCATTAATATTCCGAGCTTTAAAGTGGATAAAAAACAGAGGGAAAGATGGAATAAGCGGGGGTGCCCCTGGTTAATGGGGACTAGAGTGCACTGGAATTGGTTGCTTGAGTAACAACCAAGAGTGAACTTGCTCACCAGCCTTGTCCTTTATGCTGATCTTGCCTTATTTTATTCTCCAATATATTACAGCAATTATACATCACTGAACACCTGGACATTAAACCTATAAAGCCTTTTTTTATAGTTTCCAGTGGTCTCGAACTTGTACTGTTGGCCTGTTTTATGTTTTACAAAGAATTTGGACTCATGTAGTCAAAATTTGCACAGCTGGCTGGGGATTTCAGCATCTGGGCGCTTCCTGAGTATGTCCCTCCTGCCCAGCTGGGAGAACCCCGGGCTCAGTGTTCTGCCCCTCTTGTGCTGGTGGGAAAATTGCTATTCTTCACCATTTGGCTTTTTGATTTTTTTCAAATTCACTGCTTTTATTGCTTCAGTATGGGAAGTATTTAATTAACTCAGTGAAGGAGGTTCCAAGGAGATTCAGGATTTATTAATGTGTATTTCTTTGCCCAGTTTTGCTGTGTTTAGCTCCATTGCAGTGCTGGCCAGTAAAACTTTCCTTGGGACTATCAAGTTCCCCTGGAGCTGATGTGTAAACTCTCCATCCCCAATGGAAACCCTGGACAGACATTCCAGTTTGCAGAGCAAAGACAGCTTTCCACTTAGGACAGTGCCTGGCCTGCAGGGAGATCAGGGAGGTGGTTAAAAACCACAGAGTTTCAGTCTTGTGAGAAATTTCCTCATCTTTGTGTTTGCATTTATTCTGCATCAGAATGCAAATAAATATTTTCAATATTTCCATCAGAATTAAATTTTAAAATATGTATTTTTTAATTTTGTTTGTTTTCTGTCTATGCTTTTAAACTTTTGAATTAATAATGTTTCTCTTTTTTAAGAATACAGAAGTATTACATGGCTCAGCTTGTCTTTAAAATAGATTATTTAAAAATAATTTAGAACGGCTGCTTTCGAGTGATCGAGTCATCTCATTTTTTTAGATTAGAATCTCTTGTTTGTTCTGTAATGAAATGCTTTGACACTTGGAACAAGAAATGAAGATAAATATTCAGCATACAAACCACAAGACAGGTGTTTTTTCCAGCATCCTTCTTGTTCCAGAGAAGTGCCATATTTCTTCTCCAGACATGTTTTTCTGCTTTTATAAATTACTCCAGAGTGGGAAATTTCCACAGTTTCTTGAAAATTTTTCACTCTCTGGTTCCCTATAATTTCTCTTGCTTCAGAAGATTGTGTTTAAATCAGTGGAGGAGACAGGAAACTTCCTTTTACTTGGTTATACTTTGCTGGAGGAACATATAAGTGATAATTTGATTTCTGCAGGAGAAATCCTCCAACCCAGGGCCATGGATACACACAAACCCACGTGTGTGCCACTCCTGGGTTATTCCAGTGGGGAAATCCCGGTGCCTTGAGCCCCTAGAGCTGCTGCTGGCTGTGAGGAGGGTGGCAGGGCAGGGGTGTGTGCCAGGGCAGCCCCAGGACACGCTGGTGGCAGGGGCAGCTGTGGCTGCAGCTGGAGTGGCAGCTGCTGTCACTGTGCCTGCAGGTCCAGACAGGAATAAGGCAGAGACAGAGCTCTCAGATGTTGATCCACACTCAGGGCACCACTTAGAGCTAAGAAACAGCAGGTAGCTCACTTGGAAGGGAAAAATGATTGGTTGTTTGGGTTTTTTGCTGAGCTGGAAGGGTTTGCCTCCTTTTCCAAGCAGACAGCTCTGTTTCCAGGGCTACTTCCTCTGGCTCGTCTGGGGTATGGCTGTTTAACCAGCAGCGCTCAGCAATTCCAGAAATCCACAGACTTCTCAGCCACAAATGTTTGTGTAGAGGAGTGTAGAAGCCCTGGTTGTATAAATGGCAACCTGGAGAACACCAGTTCCTCATGGTGGTGAGGAGCATCCTCCCAGAGGCGGACACACAGCCCAGGGGCTCTCCTGGCAGTGTCCATGTGCCCTGTGACCCAGGGGCTCTCCTGGCACTGTCCGTGTGCCCTGTGACCCAGGGGCTCTCCTGGCCCTGTCCGTGTGCCCTGTGACCCCAGGGGCTCTCCTGGCCCTGTCTGTGTGCCCTGTGACCCAGGGGCTCTCCTGGCACTGTGCCCTGTGACCCAGGGGCTCTCCTGGCACTCTCTGCGTGCCCTGTGACCCCAGGGGCTCTCCTGGCCCTGTCTGTGTGCCCTGTGACCCAGGGGCTCTCCTGGCACTGTCTGGGTGCCCTTTCCTGCCCACTGCAGTCACTCAGAGCCCTCCTGGAAGGAAGCAGAGAAGAGCTCAACCCTGAGGAGAGCAAGAATTGTTTGCTGTACCTTTGCACTTATCTGCCTGTAAATATTTCTGCTGCTGGCCTGGGTGACACTGGACACATGCGCAGCTTTGCACTCCTGTGTTTCTATTCTTTGTGCTGCATCCCGGTACCTTTAATGTGTTCAAGTCAAATGTTCTGTTTTGGGGACAAGGGTGGCTTCCTCTGAATGCCTTCACACCACCTGGTTTAGCAGGGTCCATATCTACTGGGAAGAGACTGTGCTGCAGAAAAGGTAAACTCACATTTGGCTGTGCCACAGGTCTCTCTGCTGGAGTTTATGTATCCTGAAAAGAGTCTTGGGAAATCCTGAAGTCTGATTTGAGCAAGCAGTTGCTCTGAAAATTGACCCACATTACAATATCAAATTGGGGACATTCTCTCAAGTGCTGTTTCCTCCTTCCCTGCTTCTTGTGAGTTGACCCAGGCTGTTTTAAGGTCCCTTGTACTCATTTTCTGCTACAGTCAACAGAAAAATAAAGACTGGGTTTGTTTGTTTGTTTGTTTTAAATCAGTGAGTTGATTTTTTTCTTTAGTTTTTTTCCTCTTGAAAGCTTTTCTAGCCCTTTTTACCTTAAGGGGATAGGTTTTCTTGATTTTTTTAATAAGGAAAAATAACTGTTTCTGTAATGATTTTAGAACTGCTGCACGTAGCTGAATACATTTATTCATCTGGATGGAGATCAAGGACAGGTGCATCTTGTACTTATATTTATAACCTTCAGTGCAATGTGCTTGAAACTAAATACCACTGATTTTACATAGGCCCCTGCCAGATGTGGGCACCCTGTGAATGTGCTGTTCAGTGCCCCAGGTGTAGGAAGTTCCCTTTCTTTTTCCCCAATTCCTGTTTTGCTCATTCCCCTTTGTGGTTTTATAGAATTTCTATTTTTCTAGCTCTTGATGTGCCAGCAGAGCGTACAAGATTGCATTGGCTCATTCCTACATAACATTAAATTAAATGCATTTTTCTTTCTGGATTTTAGCTAGGGCATGGACAGGGCCTTGTCTCTTGATTTAAGTATTTGTTTCTCAATTTAATTCCAATAGTCTTCTTACAAATCCCCTTGCCTTGAAGTGCCTTGATGCAATAAGAACTCTGAAAATACTGTCCCATGCCATGCTGGTTTGTGGCTCCCTGAGGGAGCAGGGGGTGTAGAGATTTTCCTCCTGCTTTTAATTTTTTGTTTGTTTTATGCTCAATGTCTCTCTTTCTCAGGTGTCTGGCACGTAATAAAAATTTAAACCCAGGCTGTAATTCCTGGAAAAATTAACTGGTGTTCAATGAAATCACCTGCAAGCTGTCTAATTAGAATTCCTTTAAGAGTTCTGCTGCTGTACTTTCTTGTTGCTGGTGTAATTCATGCTCCTTCTCTGTTACACTGCCTTATCTTGGATGTCAGCTCTGTCTAAATTGTTCCTCTCTGTCCAAATAACAAGATTCACATGCTCTCACCCTTCTCTGGTGTCAGTAACATCAGTCTTGGTCTCTTATTTATCCTGTTATTATTAAAGCTTCCCTTTTTAAACACTGGATATTTATTTTTCCTCAAAATACAACATTTTCCTCCTGTCATAAAGCAAGTGACTTAAAGGTTTTTAAAGGCTCTTTCAGAAAGGCTGGGAATTAGATTCTCATGGAGACCTTAATAAAAAAAAGACCTCATGTATTAACACATACTGATTTATTCATAGTGTTTCATTACAAATAAGTGAGGATCCCATAATATCAGAAAAGGTTAGGAGAGCAGCAGAGCACGGTACATTATATTGACAGCTCTGTTGAAATTGAGCTGCCTTGGGATTGAATTTGGAACTCAGGCAAGGAATTGGCTGGTAAATAAGTCATGAGTTTCCCTTGAAGTGTCTGTGTATCAGGAGGGTTGCCATGGGTGAGCATGCTGAGCTCAGGCAGGTGTCAGCGTGTGCTGGCACCAGCTCCAGGTTAGTCAGGACATCCCTCCAGGTCTGAACCTCCTGGCTTAAACCAGGTGTAAACCAGACAGTGCACCATGTGTAAATCTGCACTCCGAGGCTCAGAATGAGGGGAGGGAAAGGACAGCAGAAGCTGGTTTCCACAGAAAGAAAGGCTTTTTGTCTAAAGACATGATGATACTCATTTCATTTAAACGTATTTCATTTCAGCATATTCTCCGTAGCACAGGAAAAGACTTCCAAAGCTTTTGTTGTTAGAGAAAGGCTACCATTGTTTCCAGCTGCCTTCTGAGGAGATGATTTCCCAAAAAGAAACGTATCCATGTTTGCACTGAGGGTTTTCATGAGCTGGAGGGGCTTGCACGAGTGGTTCTCAGGAAAGTCCTGCCGGTTGTGCTGTGTGCTCTGGTTTGACTACAGAAGTTCTGAGCTGGGGAACAAAAAGCAATTCTTTGCATCTTTTGTTGTAAGTCAGCACATGCTGAGGCTTTAGTGGAGAGAGGAAATTAGTTTTTCCCTAAGTAAAGCCTTGGAAAAATTGTCATGTTTGTTTGACAGCACCCAAATACAAAATGGTTCATGGGAGATATGGAGATAATCCTGAAATAATGCCTTGTGTTTGCAGTTCAGTCTCAAGAGGTGACTAAAGAGGGGAGCAGAGAGAGGCCAGGTGCAGAGGGAGCCTCCTCACGTTCCTGTCCTTGTTCTTCATTTGCAGATCACCTACAAGGCCGTTGGGTCCCTGGATCCCAGTGCCGACCTGTCCAGCCAAAGAGGGAAAGTCTTCAAGCTACGGAATGAAACCCATCACCTCTTTGTGGGGCTGTACCCAGGCACCACCTATTCATTCACCATCAAAGCCAGCACAGTCAAGGGCTTTGGGCCGCCCATCACCACCCGGATTGCAACGAAGATTTCAGGTACTGCTCTGGAGAAGAAGACAGAAAAATTCTAGGGCTTTGTGCTTTAGACTCAAAGCTGATGGATAAAATTGTAAGAAATATTCAGCTTAGTATCTCTCCAAGTTTCATAAGACAGACCTTTGTTTGTTTGGGTTACAAATACAGGGGTTAATTTCTGGGTGTCTTAAATATCCCTGGGTATCTCTGGAGCATTTAAAATGAGAACCATCATTAGTTCCACAAATGAACTACCCTTATAGTAATTATTGTTAGCATTATCTGCCTGGCTGGGAAAGCTCCTTCCATAATGTGGCTTTTATTTTCAGGATGTACCAAAATGGATAAAATGAAGTAATGGAATTAATAGTGCAGAGACTAAAAATAAGAGAGGAAAGCTGTTTTTCTTCGGTTTTTTATGAGTAAAAGCAGAGGGAGGGCTTGAGGCAGACAAGAACATGAAAGGCACTAAAATAAGGAGGCAGTGGAAAAGAGAGTGTGAAAGAAAAGGGGAAACAGGCCATTTACCAAAAAAAAAAGAAAAAAATGGTAGTGGTGATATTGAGCAGATATATGGGGATTTTAACATTTAGTTGATGGCACTAAAATAGGTTCTCTAACAGAAAAGCTATCATTTTTTGGACTATTTTAACTGTTTTTTTCAGTAAAGTCAAAATACACATCTGGAACATTCAGGATGCTGGTAATGCTTGAAATTATGGCTGGTTATTGTAGAAAAGATTGCACTACAGTATAGATTTTCCACTGCCCAATTTCAAAATCAGTTAATAATAGCAAGTTGTGAGCAGTAAGTGACAGGGTAAATTTTAAGGAAGCAAAGCACATCCCCTCCCTCTGCTCGGGGCTTGAACCCTTCACATTTAGCACTAAAACCACTTGAAGTAAAAGCCATTAAGTGTCCAAACAGCTCCATGGGCTGTTGGGGGTTCTGCAGCCCTGCTGTGAAGGGACAGCACAGCATGCACTCTATTCCTTTGTGACCAGAGAAAGAAAAAAACCACAGCAATGGTTTGGGGGCCTTTTCCCCTCTGATTCAGTTTCTTTGCATTTATCATCCCACGAGTGCTGAAATAGTGTTAGCAGCCTGCATGAGTACCAAATATATGCGTACTGAGCTTGGTTTATTGACTTTTTTACCCCCATCTTCCAAATACCTGGCTCTCAATAGGTAGGTACAAACTCCATTCAGGTATTAGGGTGGCCTCTGACATTGGATTATCTCATTGCATGGTCAGGTTTTTGATACGTTCTCCAAATAATTTGAAAATTACCGTTAAACTTGCTCCAAGAGGCAGCCTTGAGGTTAGTAGGGAGAGGAAAGATTTTTGCGTTGACAGGAATGTCCTTGTGAGGCTGTATTTGTTTTCACATGGAAAGCCATCTGTGCTGTAGCACTGGGTGTGTTTCTGAGGGGGCGCAAAGCTGTGCTGCAGCACCGTCCCCTCTGGCCAGAGCAGGGCCTCAGCAATTCCTGCTGTGCCATCGAGGCCAGCAGGTTGAGGGAGAGGATTTTCCTCCTTTCCTCTGCCCTCATGAGGCCTCTGGATCTGCATCCAGCCCTGGGGTTCTCAGCACAGGAAGGACAAGGAGCTGTTGGACCGAGGACAGAGGAGGCTTCAGAGATGCTCCAAGGGCTGGAACCCCTCAGGTCTGAGCCAGCTGGGAGAGCTGGGGGTGCTCATCTGGAGAGGAGAAGGGTCCAGGGAGAGCTCAGAGCCCTTCCAGGGCCTAAAGGGGCTCCAGAAGAGCTGGAGAGAGACTGGGGACAAGGGTCTGCAGTGACAGGACAACAGGAATGATTTTAACTTGATAGAGGGCAGGGTTATGTTGGATGTTAGGAAGAAATCTTTCCCTGTGAGGGTGGGCAGGCCCTGGCACAGGGTGCCCAGAGCAGCTGTGGCTGCCCCTGGATCCCTGGCAGTGCCCAAGGCCAGGTTGGACAGGGCTTGGAGCAGCCTGGGACAGTGGAAGGTGTCCCTGCCCATGGCAGGGGCTGGAATGAGAAGAATTTTAAGATCCCTTCCAACCCAAACTGTTCCGTGATCTCCAGCATCTGCAGTGATCTCTGGTGTGGAAGGTCACTGGGGATGTGTCTCCTTTCAGAGTCACTGCTTCCCCTTGATGGAGAGCACCTTTTTCCAGAAAAATCCTTAAGCAGTTGGCATTCACTCTGAATGTGTTCCCAGCTTATTGACAGGGAAGCCAGCAGCGGAGCTGATAATAGCAGCCCCCATTCTTGACAGTTTTCAGGCATTTAGATAAAAATCCTGATTGTAAACAGGATTACAGTGGAAATCACTATGAGAGGATTAAATATGGGATCCCCCACAATGCAGCTTGCCCTTGTGAGCTACAAATGAACTACTGGTGTGAATTCTTCTGTTTGCTTTATACTTTAAAGCTATTTCAGCAAAACCTGCACCTTTGGAACAAATCTGGTGCTGCTCTGATCTCATGATTTCCTCAGGTCTTCAGCAGTAAAACTTGTCCCAAACAGATGTCTGCTCCTTGGGAAGGAAGAAGTAGTAAGTGGAATAAATTTCCTAAGAAAAGCTGTCCTACTTTCATGGAATGGTCCTAAGAGAAGATAACAAAGCAGGAGAAGCTAGAGTTTGGCTGAATGGGTTTTTATTCAGTGGGTTTCTGTACTGCTTGAGGGAACACATCAGAGATGGGGTTGCCATGGCTGGGCAATGCCTGAGGGTGGCACTGGGATCTCTGCAGCTGCCTGTTGAGTCAGCAGCACCGAAGCCCCAGGGTAAAATGTCCTGGGTTTGGGTGCAAAAATAACCTGGCTAACTTGTGCTCCTCTCTTTTCATCTTTTGTGCTTCCTGGCACACCCTCCAGCTAATCAAGGGGACACAGCTTAAGTCTGTGCATTAAAATATCTTAAGATGTGAGAGGACTAATCCACTGTCCAGAACAGGGGAAAAGAGTCAGGATTCAGGGGTGCTTTTCTTAGCTCTGCCACTGATTCACTCATCCTAATAGTTTGGGTTGTTTTATAATGTCTAAGCAGTTTTCTTTCATCACCTTTAACACTGCAGGAATGATCCCATCCTAAGGGCTGACTAAGTCTTAAAAATTCAAGATGAGATTTTCAAAGCCAGCTTGAAGATTGTCTGATTCCCATTTCACTGGAATGGAAAAAAGAGTGTACAAATATTTAAGCAGTTCTGATAATTCTGATCATAACACGGGGCAGTATTTTGATATTTCGTCTGAGACACGCTAATTTAATGCTGCCATCACTACCAAAGGCGGTGGCTGGTGCCTCATGAACGTGTTGCTCTGTTCTGCTGCAGCCCCGTCCATGCCGGAGTACGACACGGACTCTCCCCTCAATGAGACTGACACCACCATCACCGTCATGCTGAAGCCTGCTCAGTCCCGGGGAGCGCCTGTCAGGTGGGTGTTTTGCCTTTCCTTTTCACACTTCCCTCCTCTCCTTCCTGCCCAGGCTTCCCTCACTCCTCTCTCGTTCTCCTCTGATAATGGAGCTGCACAAAGCAAGCGCTGACTAAAAGGCCAACTCCGCTGTTGATTCTGCTTCTCACAGACTCCTTTCATGAATGCTTCAGCCTCCTTGCCTCCCGCTGTTAACCTCCGGGAAGGATTGCTGCTGGCACTGTCGGGGTTATTACCCTCTCAGCATCACTTCAGATGCCTTTGCAGTGCTGGAGCACAGCGGGATGTGGAGCTGGAGTCTGAGCATCCCCGCACGAGGGTGGAGGAGGCTCCAGGTCTCCATCCTGCCCTCTCTTCCATGATGAACAAGGCCTGCTGGTAACTGTTGTAGGAACGTCTACCCTGTCTTTAATGCTTGTGGAGGTGTTTGCTCAGTTTCTGGATTTAACACACTTCTCACCTCTGAAATCCAGCTGTGCTGCTGGGCTGGCTGTGCTGTAATCTAGTCCAGAAAAAAGGAATTTTGATTTAGTGAGGCTTTGCTAGCATAGACAAGCAGATCCTGCTGCAGAGTAGAGGATTTGCAGAATCACAGGATCATTAAGGTTAATAAAGACCTCCAAGACCTTTTACCACTCACCATGTTATCAACCAGCTCAGAGCACTGGGTGCCATCTGCAGTCATTTCTTGAGCACCTCCAGGGATGGTGACTCCCCCACCTCTGTGGGCAGCCCCTTCCAATGCCTGACCACCCTTTCTGTGAAGAAATTCCTCCTGATGTCCAGCCTGAACCTCCCCTGGTGCAGCTTGAGGTCATTTCTTCTTGTTCTGTCCCTAGCCTGACCCCCGCCTGGCTGCCTCCTCCTGTCAGGGAGCTGTGGAGATGTAAAAGGTTCCCCTGAGGCTCATTTTCTCCAGGTTAAACAGGGCCAGCTGCTCCTCACCTGACTGAGTCTGCAGCCCCTTCCCTGGGTCCATTCCCTTCTCTGGACACCCTCCAGTCCCTCAAGGTCTTCCTTGCAGCGAGGGGCCCAGCACTGGACACAGGACTCCAGGTGTGACCTCACCAGTGCCAAGTGCAGGGCTGCCATCCCTTCCCTGGTCATTTCGGAGCAGGGAGCTGCCCAGGCACCCATGAATCGAGTGGGCACCTTGCAGGGAGCCTTGCTGCCTGTCCGAGCTGGGTCCTGCTCTGAATGCTGACGTGCTGATGGGGGACACTCACCTGCAGGTTGCTCCCTGACCTGGAGCTCTGTACTCATCACTCTCTTCCATCTCAGTGAATTTGGGTTTGGGGCAAGGCACCAGTGAACAAATTTCCCTTCTGAGCCCCCAGTGCCTGACCTGTTGCTGGCAGAAGTGCCAGCCGCTCCTTCATCCTGCCACTCATCCTGCCAGGCTCCTCTGCTGACAGGAGCCATTGGAATCACTTACAAAACCAGTGTGTCCTGCCTTGCAGAGGGGCCCAGCGGGTATTCATTACCTCCCTGTGGGATCTTCAAGCTTTTACCTCCAGTTTTCACAAGAGACTCTGGACGTTTTTCCCATGGGTGTTATTTTAAAAACACAATAGTTCCCCCTTTCATTATGCTTGGGTTTCTGTATCCTGCTGACAGGTTCTTAACGCTTTTGAAGGATGCCCACTAAGTATTCAGGAGAAAATTGCTCCAGATGCAAACTACTAAATTTAATTAAATATCCTATATCAGCTGGTGGTCCCCCAACTGTGTTGTGGCTTGGACCCAAATTGCATTGACAAGCTCAAATCAAGAAAAAAAAAAATAAAAATCTGTTCTTTAAGACTAAGCACCATCCCTTCTCTGGTTTTTCTGAGTAATGTATTTCAAAGTTTGCCTTTCAATCTCTGGTACTCCATATGAGCAAATTTAGGAGCCTATTTTCTGAGTCCTTTAGGGATGTTTTTCTGCTGGAAAAGAGCAGTAAAATCACACAGCTTTGTTTTGTTTTATTTCTTTATATGGGGGAACATTCCTGTATCTCGTTTTACCACCTGCTGTCTTAGCAGTGTTGCTATTTTGTCTTTTTATTGAAAAGTCTTGTGATTTTTCTCAAAGTCGATTTACTGCACCATAACTGCATTCAGTGAATAATGCCTTTTCCAGCAAATGCATCTGTACATAAAATTGGTAGGGATTTTTTATAAATTTTCACTCTGATTTCTTTAATTGCATCGTAGCCTATTACACACGTTTGCTGGGAGTGCAATATTTACATGCCACATTTACGTGATAAAATTATTTCCTATAATGAGTCCATTTCATTGACTTACAGATGTGTGTATGAAAAGCAGAAGGGCAGGGGGAGTAAGAGGGAGGGAGTCTTGGGGAGAATTTTAGCTTTTTATTAACTCTGACAGGCTCAGAATTCTTCCCCTGTAGAACCATCCAGACTGTTCTTAGGGTAACCTTAATAAAACCAGTTATTTCAAGCTTCAATTCTCCCAGCCCCTTGCCTTTTCTTTCAGTCTGTTCTGCATGCTGCCCCCTTTGAGAAATTCTCTCAAAATACCATTTCCAGAAGTGGGTCCCATTCCCTCAGAGGAGATCAAAACAAAAACATGAGTAACCTGTTGGGAAGTGCTTGAGGGGCTGGAGGGTGTCCAGAGAAGGGAATAGACCTGGGGAAGGGGCTGCAGACAGCCATGTGAGGAGCAGCTGGAGTTGTTTAACCTGGAGAAAACACAAGAACGAGGTGGTTTTTCCTCCTCAGTGTGTTTTGTTCATCCAGCTGAGATCAAGAGTGTCCTGTTGGCTGTTGTCTGGTTAGGTGTTGTACCTTTGGGTTGTGTGGGGTTGATTTCTCTCATTAATGCCCCCTTAGTGTGATGCCATGCTCTGTCCAGTTGCTGAAGGCATTAAGGCAAGCACAGGTTTGAGACAAAGGCCTGAGCAGCCTCCCTGCCCAGCAGTGAGATGGTGCAGAGGACCCTGTGCGCAGTGAATCCTGGAGGGGTGCCTTCTCCTGGCCTCGCTGGTGGCTGTGACCATGCTTTCCTGGATCCCTTTTCCCTTGCACGCTGACCCTTCATCTCCCAGCCTGCCTCAGATGGGCCTGAACTCTTCCTGAGAGGAGTCTGAAGTGGATTTTCCTCACACCTTCCTGTAAAAGCTCTGCTATTCAGGGCTTTCTCTGGGCAGGAACAGGTTAACCTCCTTACCCCATCAGACTGACAGTTTCTGCTCTGCAGTTCTCCAGTTTTTATTATAGCCTTTCCAAACTGTGAAGATGAAAAACAACTAATATACAGTAATTATTCTAATATTTCCTCTTCTGTTCAGGAGATGGTGAGTCGGAGAACATGTAGGGATGTGACTGTAAGGCAATATCTCTACTTGGTCTTGAGTTATTTCGTTCTGCTGTAGCACAGAGATGGAGCATGGGCTGCAAGAACATCTTCAGAATAATACAGAAGGATATTTAAAATAAGATTAATTGTATTTTCATTCATCTGAAATGCAGGTACACCAAATCCAAAGTCACTTTCAGCATTAAGACACTTCTGATGTTCCCCAGTGCTCATGATAAATAATTTAAATGTGGCTGTTTATAAAAGTAACGATCATGAACTCAACGTTGTTAACGATCTATAGATAACAATGAGGATTCTTTCATTCAACCTAATAGGTTTAATATAAACTTAGATATTCTTTGATCTATTTTGTCCCATTGCCAAAAGAAAGGTGAAGCCTCAGCAAGCAGAAATATTCTCCCTTGTGGCACAGGTGTTTCATTTTTGCCTTTATTTTTCGTGGTATAACCTGCAGAGTTTGACTCCACATTGCCCTTTAAAAATAACTTTTAGGTGTTCTTATATCAATCTAAACCCTGTAAATGGTGCTATGATTGATTTGCTGGAGGCTGACATTCATCTATAATACATTCACAAGAGGAAGGAAGAATGCAAGTGTTCTCAATCTTTACTCCTCAACTCTTTCCTGAAAACTCCAATGTGATTTTGAGGATATTTCTGCCTTTGAATCTGTTATTGTCAGGAGGGCTGAGTCTGTCCTTCATAGATTATTCAGATATGACATCTTTAAACCTCTCTTTGAGAATTTATATGCCACTCCCAGCTTGGAAATAACACTCTGAGGGGTTATATCCGCAGGACATGTCCACAGGCTGATTTTTGTGTGTCGGATATTTGAAGGTCCGTCCGGTTTATTAACACGCTGTTGGCTCTGTCAATCTACCTATACCACTGTTTTGGAGAACATCAAATTTCCAGAGCATGTGCTAGCTGTGAGGATTTCAAAGTTTAGATAAATGCTCCCCTTAGGTGTGATTGCCTTGCTGTCAATACCCTGCTCTACGTGCTGGAGCTGTAGGACAAAGAAGAAGGACGTTCAAGAAGAGCCTGCAATTATTTTGGGGTGGGATTCAGAAAACAGAAAACTTCTTTGTTGCAGCAGTATGGATTTGGTCTCTCTCTCTTCCTGCAGCTCTCAGAGGTGTGGCAGTAAATAATCTGTGATATTCTTTTCTGTGCTGCCAGCACACAGGTACAGATGGGTCAGTTTATTAATGAACATCTTAAAGGAAATATGTAAATCTGAACAAAAGAAAAGAGTTTAAATATTTAAAATATTAAGAAGGACTGAGCAAAGGTGAAATTAATATTTTCATATCAACAGCCAGCCAGGAGGATAAATTAATTTATATGGACCAAGTCCTGTGTTACACTTGAGAGTTGTTATTTGATTCTTGTTCTTCCAAGCATGAAATAAAGGCAAATTTTGTTCTACATGATGCTAAAAAAGTTAAGAGAAAACAGCTGTAATTTTATTTACAGAACAACTAAGAACGGTGGGTTTTTTCTGGTTTTCTACTCAAGCTATTCTCCCAGGAAAAAGTCCTGTAGGATGAATCTGCGCACTTAAATATTCCTACATGCAATAATGAGTAAAACTTTGCTGGAAGGAAAGGCCATGGTATTGCTTCCATCTTATGTTAGAGAACTGAAAGTAGCTAAAACTTGTCTATCTGCAACAAAGTAAAAACGGAAAAAATTTGGAGCCATAGGGTAGAAATTTAATCTCCAAGTAACTCTTCCTTTTCTGTGATTTTGGGCATTATCTGTTCATCCTGAGCCTGCCTTTCCTGCATCCCTCTCCCTGGCATCCTCAGTCTGATTTTGCCTTTACTGCAGAGTGGTTCTTCCCAGCCTTACAAAGGAGTGGTTTGCAAGCCCAGTGACCTTGATTCTGTGGTGAAGAAACTATAAATTCACAATATTTGCTGGTGCTTTTGTTTTGCTTTGCTGCTGGTGACTTTGGTTTGTAGATCTCCATTAGAATAGAGGAAAAACTGCTGCTCAGATCTCTGCTTTGCAGCTTCTTAGTGGCATCACATGAGCCTGCCTCAGGCATTTATGCAGATAATTAATTCATTAATGCCAGAAAAGGGTGGCAATTTCTAATTCTTAAAACTCCCACATATAGTACCTTGTCTATGAAAATAAAGGCTGGAGTGAAGGAGCAGCAAAACAATAAAAAGGGTGCTAAGGGTGAAATTATCACACCCTTGATAATTCAGAAAGTCAGATTGCCTTGATAGGCACGTTCTTAGTACTTGGAAAAGAAAATTCCTGGTCTGCTTTTTCATAGCTCAATTTAAATGTCTGCATCACAAGAGTTGGTTAATTCAATATAGGGCAAGCAGTTGTCACTTCAGATCTTTTAATTTTGTAGTATTTAATGAGAAATGAGATTATCAATCTAGGCTTCTGATACTATAAGCCAAATTATCCGTATTAATTAACATCTCCTGTAATGTACCTCAGGGATATTGTTCTGAAATTAATCAAGCTGGGCTTCTCCTGCCTGACACTCTGCCTTCTATGTAGCTTGGAGTTTGGAGGTACATGAAGAAGTTTCTTCTTAAAGGCAAACCAGATCTACATTTTCTTCAACTGCGCGTGAATGTGAGAGAAGGAAATTGAGAATTTGGGTGAAAGGCATTAAGTACTTGAAATTATAATGAATATTAGAGGTGCTTTGCTTATTGTATCAAGAGCACAGCAAAACAGAGGTACAGCTGTGTAAGGTACAACCAGAAGTAGCAGGAAGGAATATTTAGTCTTTTATGTAACATGGCAGAATTAGTTGAATGGGGGCTTAAAAGTTTTGTTCAGTTCCTCGAAGAGTCAGGTGTTAGTCCCAAAAAGTGAGGCTAAAGGGCATTTTGGGTCAATTTTCTCATCTGGTACAGGAAATGCATTTTTCTACTGGATCAGCACAATCTGCAATTGAAATTCAGTCCCCTAAAGAAGACAAATCTGCCTTTTTCTATTTATTAGCCATCCAAACCACGGCCATTTTCACAGCCTGGGTGACCTGCTGTGTCTTTGACCATTCCACAGGTAGCTTTGGCAGTGGGCAGAAGTGGGAGAGGAGAGCCATAAAATTGGTGTCTCTTTGAATGATAGTATTTTAACAATCAAATTACATGTGGAGCCAATTCTTTGATGGCAAGCAGCACTTTATTAGTGCTACAGGGAGGCTTTTACTAACACTTTTTAGTGTTGTGAAGACTTGAGGATACTGAGGAGGGGAAAGGTGGTTTTTTGCGTAAATCTTTTGTGCTGACCATGTCAACTGCCAGATTTAATTCCAGCAACCAACATGTTAATGAATTCTGAGCTTTAAGCTGATATTCACAAATTGATGGCCATCTCCTCATATCAACCTGTCACCTCCTTAGATGAGGGAACAGAGAAAATACCCATGGTTCCAGTTTGAAGGTTTCTTTTCCTAAGACATTTCTTTGCTCCACAGCTCTCAGAGCCACTGTGGCCCTTCCTTGTTGTCACAGAATGAAAGGGTAATAACAAACAACACAAAAGACTTTAAAAATCACAAACTCTGACTTGCAGGAGGTGTAGTGCCAAACCTGTGAGAGCTTTTGGATCAGACCCTTCTCTGCAATGAGCTGAGCGGGGCCACAGCTGCTCAGGGGTGGGAGGGCCACAGGAGGAAGGACCTTGGCTCTTCTGGAGGATCATCAAGGATGATTTACTTAATTGAAGCGGCTCCTTAAGGCACTTAAAATGAAATGGGATGAGTCGGAGCACAAGTCCCTGGCACTTGTCCACCCCTGAGGAGTGGTGCCCAGGCTTTACCCAGGCAGCAGCGCCTCTCCCAGGAGTGAGGGTGCCGAGTTCAGGGGACAAGTGGGCCCTCCCTGCTCTGCTGCCTCTGGCAGGAGATGTTTACACAGGCAGGTGCCCCTCCATGTGTCTAGAACAACACAGAAACACAATAAAAGGGAAGATGAGCAAGCTCTGCTTGGCTGTTGCAGACTAAGGCATTTCAGGATTTAATTATACTACAGGTATATAAATTCCGGAAACATGTTAATGCTCCCGTGATTAAAATTATAGAGGGCCTAATTGAAAAAGCATAAACTGAATTGAAGAATTCCTAATTATAGTTTGCTTTGAGGTGTTAATTTCCTCCATAATGAATGCATAATTTCTTGGAACTAGAAAATGGGGTTGCTGCACCAGTGCGTGGGATGCAGATGGAATGGAGGGATTATCATGAATGCAGCCAGACAATTCTCAGGAATAAACCTCTGCAGCCATGATGCTCTTCTGCCTCCCCATAATTTCAGCTTTCCTTGCACAGTGATTTTCCAAAGCAAAAGGCAGAGCTGGGAACAGTGAAGGATTTGCTTGCAGTGCAAAAGGAAGGGGAAATAGGGCTGGTGTCATTCAAAGTAGTCATGGTGCCAAAAGGGAAGGCAAGGAGAGAGGAAGAACGTGGAGTATTTCTAGTGGGAAAGTCAAACAGTAAAAGAGGAGGAAATGCCAATTTCTCTTGTGACCCACCTTGACAGATCCCTAAGGAGCTGCAGGAGCTGATGTTAATGCAGGTTGAGGGCTTTTTTCTGCCAAAGGACACAGCCTATGTGTAATGCTCATTCTTTTGTAAAAAATACTCCTAGTTTTGAGGGGAGTTGGTGGATTGCAAGATTGTCAGACACAATCTCCTAACATTTAAATCCATCCCATTCCCACTGTGCTGGGGGTGGGAGGTGTTTATGGATGAACTGCTGCAGAGAAGTTCTTATCCTTGGGACTTTCCCACTCCCTCTCTCCTCAATTTCCCTTCATTCTGGGGCAGGAGATGCTGTAGTGAAGGCACCATTTCAGATCTCTCCCTGGTATCAGAAGCATGACAGTTTTGCACTTTCTGAAGAGCAAAACATGTCCAGAAAAGGTGGAAAGGAGCTGGTGGATACTCCTGTAGCTTCAGGTGCTGAAAATCTGTGTTAGCCTTCTCCAGGAGAGCTCATCATCATTGCACATGGACCACAGGACTGGAGTTACCTGACTGCATGGGCCTTGTTGAGTAATGAAGTTTATCAGAAGGTTGGAAACAGAGCAGGTTCCCTCTTTTTTCCTAGTCTCTTAATTTAAAAAATATCCAAACAGACATGACACCAATAGAAGTATTTTTCTAGTGTTTTCTAATGTTCTCTCTCATGAAAGACAGCAGGCTCCTCTGTGTGGGCTTTCCCTGCATAGTCTGGTAGCTGTGGCTGTGGAAAAGGCAGAGGAAGCTTGAATTCCCAGCTAGATTATTTCTGCATCCAGGTGAACCTAATTTGATGGGGGCCATTGGAAAAACCCAAATAATTGTGACTGAGAATCTATGCAGATATCCCCATCCTCTGGTTCGAGATGCTGCTTTTTGTCCTTACTGGACAGTCCCTGTGGGGTTTGCCATGGTTCTCTCCTTCAAGAACCACTTTGGCTCTTCTTGTCCTTGAAACATCCTCCTGGTCTTAAAGCAGCCCTTGCTGAGGATGACAGAACCTCAGTCAGCGATGCCTGTTTAATATGAAGCAACATTAACAAAACAGAGGTTGGGTTTGGCTTTTTTTTTTTTAGATTAAACAGATGGCAGGTGGCTTAGGAGGGGAGAGACACCTCCAAAGCCGCTCCTATCAGCTCCTGTTGCAGTGAGAGCTGTATCTGTCTGCACTCATTATCTTTAATCTGCCAGCAGAAAATAGCATTGAACTGGAGAGAGGGACTGGGCCAGTTCCACTGGGGAGCAGCAGCTTTTATGGCTAATCTGGGTTGCAAGCCAGGTCAGGCTTATGGAGATGGTTGAGATAATGGAACACAGAGCTTTGAAATGCCCTCTGGTTCTTTATTTTATTTTTGAGTGTTTTTTTATATATTTTGTTTTTTTGTATTTTGGGTTTTTAGTTTTATTTATTTTACTTTTTATTTTATATTTATTTT